>LPNX011063053.1:380010-405988 GCA_001517045.1 Pseudotsuga menziesii
CCTTCATGGTTGTTTGCCATCTTGGATCATGTGCTGCATCTTCATATGTCTATGGGTCTGATTCAACCATCAGATAGCATTTCTTTGCAAACATAGGATCTTTCATGAACAGAGCACTCTCAAACTGAGATCTAGTCCTCCTAGGATCATTAGGATTTCCAGCTAGTTCTCCAGCTGCATGAATGGTATTTGATTCCCATTTTGGTCTTGTAGGACTGCTAGGATTTGCAATTAAATCATCATTATCAGAAATATCAGAATCATCAAGTTCAACTATCTCTTCACTTACATTCAATGGTTCTGGTGGTGAAGAGGATTCTCCAACTTCCACTGCTGCTAAAGGCTCTTCTTGGAACTGAACACTCCTTTCAATGAAGGATTTGTTTGTGCTCAAATTGATCAGCTTGTACCCTTTTGAATATTCATAGTACCCAACAAATAGACACTCTTGGCTTTGGGGCTGCAAAGCCTTCCTCTTTTCTGTTGGAATTCTATCCCAAGCCCTTGAGCCAAAAATCCTGAAATGGGTCACATCTGGCTTGTGCCCACTCCATGCTTCAAAAGGAGTCATACCATCAAGCTGTTTATGAGGCACCCTATTTTGGATATAGGCTGCACAGTTTATAGCTTCGGCCCAAAACTTTGGTGGCAAAGTCTTAGCCTCCATCATGCAGGTTGCCATCTCTTTCAGTGATCTGTTCTTCCTCTCAGCAACACCATTTTTATGTGGTGTGTAAGGGATAGAATGCTGCATCTGAATACCTAAATTTGCACAATATTGAATGAACTTAGACTTGACATACTCATCACCATTGTCAGATCTAAGTACCTTGAGTTTCCTCCCATATTGGTTTTCAACCAAAGCCTTAAAGACTTTGAAGAGGCCATAAACTTCAAACTTGTGTTTCAAGAAGTAAACCGAGAAATACCTGGAAAAGTCATCTATGAATGTCAATGCATATTTGGCCTGACTCATTAACATATGAGGAAATGGGCCAGAAACATCACTGTGGATCAACTCAAGAGGTGCAGAGGTTCTCTCATAACTAGCTTTCTCAAATTTATGCTCTGAGTGTTTTCCTAAGATGCAACCTTGACAGACTCCTTTGGAAAACTTAATCTTTGGTAAGCCTATGACCATTTATTTTTCACTAATATCAGAAAGATACTTGTAATTAAGGTGGCCAAATATTTCATTCCAAAGATTGCTTTCCTCATTAGCATGAATCAAAAGAGCAGAGGGGTTTGAGTAGGGTAGGAAGTGTGAGAACATGTATACCTTCGAAGTGTGATTTGCAATTCCTTTTGCAATGACTTTACCACTTGAGATCTATGTGATCTGAACTTCATCAGGGGAGAATATGACCTTCTTTGGAGACCCTGTGTGGGTCATCTGATACACTGATAAGAGGTTAGAGGCAAGACCTAGAACATACAATACATTGCTGAACTTACCATGGTCAAGATCAATCCTCCCTTTGCCCAAACTTTCAGTGAGAGAGTCATCTCCTAGTACTATTGGTGGACCTTTCGACATGTCAAGTGAGGTGAATGCCTCCTTGGTCGAAACCATATTTCTTGAAGCTCCAGAATCAATGATGAAACTAGGTGAGCTTGTTGTGCTAGCAACCAATGCATGAAATCTCTCTCTGTCTTCTGAATTTGATCCTCCTTCCCTCTTCTTTGAGCTGTCAGGGAGGGAGATGCCATTATTCTCCAAGAGTTGGGTTAGCATGTCAATTTTATTCTTCATGCAGGAGCTTTCAGGGTGCTTTCCCTTACTGCAGTATGCGCACTTGCTCATTTCTCCTTTGTTCTTCTTCTTCTGGAAGTTCTTCTTGGAGCTTTGGGGCTCCTCTGGAGACTTGTTCTTGTCTCTCTTTTGCTCAGGTGGCTTCTTAGCTTTCTTCTTTCCTTTTGAATCCACCCTTGAATCTCCAGCAACCAAATCTTGGTCTTTGAAAGGTTTGATGGTGCCCATCATCACCAATTTATCTTGTTCTTGTGTGAGAGATTCCATGAAATATACAAGGCTAGGCATTTTCCAGGCTCGAGCTGTCAACTTTGTGGCATGGAAGGTCAAGAAAAACACTGAATAGTTAGGTCCAAGCTTCAAGAGTATGGCCAAAACCAGTTGCTCATCCTTCTTTTCGATCCCACATTGTTTTAGCTACAAAACAAGGGCTTTGAACTTGGAAAAATAGAGTTGCAAGGATTCAAAGGTATTGGGACTTAGGGAGATCAATTCATTTTCAATTTGATGTCGCCTCATATCATCTGTCTTACCAAAAATATCAACAATATTCTCCCATACTTCATTTGGTGATGTTAATCCATCAATATGGAAAAGGAGGTCTCTGGATATGCTCAGACATAGGAGACCATAGGCCTCATCCCTCCTGTTGTGCCATTTATTTTTTTCTACAGCTGGATTGGGCTCTGCTTCTGTTGCCGAAGTCACTCTTTAGAGGCCTTTTTCTCTCAACAGTATCTCCATCTTTGCTTTCCATTCAAAGAATTTAAATGGAGTCAAGATGATCTTCTGAGATTGATCCATAGCTAAGAAATTGTCCCTTCAGTCAGCAGAATGCTCCTAGTCAATGATGTTGAACCTGCAATAACAAATTGGAAGGAGAGAAATCGATCTACAAAGATTCTAATACCGTGTGGAAATTGAACCCAGGTGTTAGAACAATTACACTCACAAAAATTGCCAATTACACATGCAAATTACACACAAAGGAGACTGAATATGGAGCAAAACACTAATCTGTATTAAATAAGTGTACAATAGCCAACCCTGTGAAGTCATAGGCTGCCAAAATAAATAATTACATGAGATATTTGAATGCATAAGGATTCCATTCGAATTTGGTCAAAAGCAGGCTTACTAAATCTAAGCAAATCCCCCATAGGTGCATAAAGTAATTTCCAAATCTGTCTAGGAGCTCACGAATTGGTAAAATCAATTAGGGAAGCTAATAGATGATGGAAGGACAACTCATACATGCTTTTCTTAGGAGAAAATAGTGGAGGATGATGAGGAAAAAAACAAGCTAACTTCACCTAGTCAAACTTTCCCAATTGCCTTAAAACTCAGCAAAAGCAGGCAATAAAGCAGAAAAAGAAGACATGCGCTAGGAATGATAAGAATAAAGTAGATTTGATTCCAAGTGGTTTCCCAAGCACTCCATGACTCAAATTTAGCAATTTTGACCACTTTGGACATGTGGAGGACAACTTGCATAAGGTGGAATATGGAAACTAGGCAAATAAGACAAAAATGAATTAATTAATGTCTAAGGTAGCTAACTATGGGTTAATTATTCTAACAAAAGTGGTTTTTAGAGAACCACAAACTTTTCAACATAACATGTTGTTTTGAATGGCCACTAACCATCATAATGGGAAACTAGTTTTTAACACAAACAATTACTTGGGGTTTCTTCACTATGGCCGAATGATTTCCACGGAGGGGCATGTGGTGGTCATTTATCTGG
This sequence comes from Pseudotsuga menziesii, assembly GCA_001517045.1. Lineage (NCBI taxonomy): Eukaryota > Viridiplantae > Streptophyta > Pinopsida > Pinales > Pinaceae > Pseudotsuga > Pseudotsuga menziesii. The sequence continues at coordinate 383,511 of LPNX011063053.1, forward strand.
GCTTTCTACAACCCAAAAAATCTTGAGAGCGGGATATTTTTGGTCATCCATCTTCAAATATTGCGTTAATGCAGTCAAGAAGTGCCACCCTTGCCAGGTGTTTGCACACAATATGTGATCGCATCTAGCCCCATTACATCCTATTGTCACCGTCGGTCCCTTCACCAAGTGGGGGCTTGAATTTATGGATTGCAACCCAGTTTTAGCTGAGGGGAATCATCACATTATTATGGATGTCGATTATTTCATGAAATGGGCAGAGGCTATGCCCACAATTAAATCCAACGGTGAGACGGACGTGCATTTCGTGTTCAACCATATTATCACCCAGTTTGGCATTCCAAAAGAGCTTGTCCCTAAACATGGTAGGCACTTTCAGAATAAAATGATGGAAGAGTCAGCTTCCAAGTTAGGGTATAAGCAAGAGCATTCATCTTCTTATTACCCTCAGGCGAATGGACAAGTTGAAGCAGTGAATTGTTGATGTATTTGTAACTTTGGAATGTATTCACTTGTATATCTTATGTATTGTACCACAATGTTTATTCCAGGAAGTATCTGTAAAGTATTTGATTAATTTCATGCCCCGATGTTCCTATCGGGAGATTCAATAATGTAAACAGGTCATGTTAAGTCATTATGGGTAACCCTCCTATTGATCAAGGGTTAAAGTCTCCGCAGTTGTGGGGCCCTAGGGTTATTAGACTCTCCTAGAGAATTCGACCCTAGTGAGTTATTGTCAAGTTGGGAATTAGTATAAATAGAGAGTGATCCTCTCTATTTATCACACGGTCACTCACACTCAGTTGTAGCGCATAGATGAGAGAGAAGAAGTTGTTGGGACTAGAAATAAAGAGACTATTGTTGTCGAGAGATCATCTTACTATTTTTGGGGTTTTGCATTTGGTGTTGATTCTATTTCTGAGGAAGTTGCGGGCTTTTCTCCTTTATGGTTTCCCCAAGGAAAAAAATTGTGTTCATTGTCTCTTGTGTTTGATTGTTGTGCTTTTTATTCTCTCAGTTAAAGATCCTAATATAATGCTAGCTTGAATGATAAAAATCTAACATGGTATCAGAGCTAACCTAAGAATAAGACACTGTGCAGCTGCGAAAACTAGGGTTTCCTACTTTTTGGATCTCTCTCCACAAATTTTTAGAAAAATAAGGTTGGGCTGACTCTCCTCTCTAGGGCGCATCTTTCTATCGAAGCAGAATCTGATTCTGAGCATTTTCAGTTTTTGACCCGACACTACTGCCGAAAATTAGGGCCACAAAATTGGAATTTTTGAGTGAGCCTAGGCCTGGATTGATCTCCTCCTCAAAATCAAATTTTAGAGATCAAGATAAAAGTTTTTGGTTGGACAAAACTCTGAAAAATTCAAACCCTAATCTGCTCCTGAACCAACTCTATAGAATTTCAGCTCCAGATCCAGATCTGACATCTTAACCTGGTAAGATCTAAATCTTTTGTATTTCCATTTTAGGTTCTCAATTAAGAGGTCTCATCATACCAAGCTTGATGAAAATCTTGAGGGAGCTGATAACTTCCAGGCGTGGAAGTATAGGATCTCCCTGGTCCTGGAAGAAAATGAGTTGGACTCCTACATCAATGAGGAGGTTCTAGTTCCAGAGGGAGATGAGGCTAAGGCCTTACACAAAAACAAGTTGGTCATGGATAATAGGATTATTTCTTATTCAATCAAATATCACCTCATACCACAGGTGTCCTCCCTAAATACACCTAAAGCTATGTTTGATGCCCTGATCAAACTATTTGAAGGAAAGAACATAAATCGAAAGATGACTTTGAGGAACTAGTTGAAGAATGTGAAGATCTAGAATGCGGAGACCATACAATCATACTTCACAAGGGTCTCCCAGATCAAAGAACAACTTGAAGTAGTGGATGAAGAAGTGGAGAATGCAGAGATTGTAATGACCACCTTGAATGGTCTCCCTAGATAACGGGACTCCTTTATTCAAGGGATCTGTGCTAGAAAGAAGCTAGTCAAATTTAGCAGACTATGGGAAGAATGATCTCAAGAAGAAGCTCGAATAGCAGCTTGAGTAGAAAAGATGGGAAGTGAAGATCAATCTCTCATAGCGCACTCCAAGAAAAGCAAAAGAAGTTCTCATCACCCCAGAGGTAAGCACTTCCATAAAAATAACACTAAAAAATATTTGTCTAAAATCAAATGTTATACATGTGATGAAGTAGGACACTATGAAAAAGATTGTCCTAAAAGCAAAAATAAGAAGAAGGGAAATAAGAGAAGACATCAAGCTCATGCTGTAGAGGATGATGAACCTTCCACGAAGAGAATCAGACAAGAAAGTGATGAGGAATATGTCTTGATTTCCGCTCTCATGGGAAACATCACACATGGAAGCAATGATTGGCTTATAGACAGTGGAGCTTCCAAACATATGATAGGATTCAAAGAATCCTTTGTGAAACTATCAGAACATGAATCACCCCATTAGGTGAAACTTGGAGATGACTACCAATATCCAATAAAAGGTAGTGGGGAATCCTCCTATAAGCTAGACTCTATAAATTCTATGTATTAATCTTGTATATTTATCTAGGAACAAATCATCAATCTCATCAAATATTAATCAACAAATAACTCATGAAATGGTGTAATCGGTCTATAGGAATAGTACCCGCTCTGTATTCACATAAAGAATGAATGATTACAATTACAATGTCATGCTACAAGCATGAATGAATGAGCAATTTGAATCCTCAAGAAGGTCATTCGAATTGAATGAGTGAGTCTAGATTAACTGACTGTAAGCCATGGTTCACACTCAGTTAACCACTGATAAAAACCCTAATTAACTCACCTAAACCCTAACTGAAGTCGGAGTGTAATAAATGACTGAGTCTCAACTGAAAGAGATCAGACACATGTCATAGCAAGCCAACCATCAAGTGCTAGAGCTTCAATGACTTCAATGAACCTCGATGGTTAACTGAAGTTGAACTAAACATCAGAAGTTGGTGGAGGCGCCCCTGTTGACTCCAGTTCATTAATTAATCATTAAATAATCAATAAAATGAATGGAGGCACCTTCACTGAGCTATTTAACTGATTGTAACCACCAGTTAGCAATTAGCTGCATTAATATCACTCAGATCACCCTTGGAGTGCTCCAGTTGGCCTCCCCGAATGTAGGAGAAGGCTAAGTTATCCTCCTTGACTAAAGGTAGGCATGGGTGTGACTGGATGATGTCAATTAATGCTCCATTGATGTCAATTAATGTCAATTATACTTAGGATAGTGGTTTAACTAGGCCAATTTGGACAAAAAGAGTGTGTATGGTGGTAAATGTCTCCAACACCCCCCCTTAAGCTATACCCAGGAAGAGTTAGAAAACATAAATTCATAAAAATGCTAGGGCCGTGAAAACTAAGGCCATAGGTCACCCTATATAATGATGAAACTGAAACAATTCCCAAAACAAACTAAGTGAGGAAAAGAGGGAAAACCCAGTGGGAAAAAACCCCCCTCAAGCTGAACACTAAAACTAGTCTGAATCACCCTGATGAAATCACCCCCAATAGTGAACGGAGGTAAGTGAACTTCTTTTCTGAAAATCTCTTGGTGAAGATGTCTACAATCTTCTCATTAGTGGGGCAGTATTGCAGAATGATGGTCCTGTCATGCACTAGCTCCCTGATATAGTGCATGTGGATCTCTACATGCTTGGTCCTCTGCCTGGTAACTGGATCTGTGGAAATATTAATGGCACTTTGATTGTCACAAAAGAGGATAGTGGACAAAGTACTACCAAGATCAAAGTCTGAAAGAATGCCTTGCAACCAAACTGCTTGGATGCAAGCATTCACCGCTCCTCGATACTCGGCCTCTACTGAAGATAGTGCTATGGCAGCCTGCTTTTTGCTTGACCAAAAAATGGGGCCACCACCAAACATGAATACACATTTGGAATTAGACTTCCGATCAATAGAATCACCACCCAATCGGAATCTACGGTATCCAACCAGCTCTAGCTCGGACTCTACAACATAGTGAATGTCGTAGGTCCTGGTTCCATGAATATACTGGAGGATCCTCTTGGTTGCCTTCCAATGAATATCATGAGGCTTCTTCATGTATCTTGATACATCATTCATATCATAACAAATATCAGGCTGAGAATATGTCAAGTACAACAAGCTACCAATCAGCTGTCGATAGATAGTGCAGTCCATGGGAGGTGTGCTTTTTCCTTCTTCAAGGCTGATCCCTGAAAGGAAAGGGAATGGTGCAGGCCTACAATCAGCCATGTTAAACTTGACTAATAGTTATGAAATTTATTTGGACTGAGTGACCATAATCCCATTATAATTTTGCTCAATTTCGAGCCCCAAAAATTGTTTTAGAAACCCCAAATCACTCGTTTCAAAGGCATTATGGAGAGCAGTTTTGATGGCTGAAATGGAGGCAACTGTGATACCTGTGATCATTAATTCATCAACATATAAAACAATTATAATTATATGACCATCATACTTCTGTAAATATACATTTGGATCTGATCTACATATCTGAAAGTTTTGCGAGAGAAGGAAGGCATTCATCTTGGAATGCCACTCTCTTGGGGCCTGTTTTAACTCGTATAGTGATTTATTTAGCTTGCAAACCAAAGATGGATCATTGATGTATCCCTTAGGTTGCTTCATGTATATCTCCTCATGAATATCTCCATGAATAAATGCTGACTTAACATCCATGTGATGCACTTCCCAGTGCTTGGATGCTGAAATTGCCAAAACAAGGTGGATGGAGTCCATTTTTGCAATCAGTGCAAAGGTCTCATGGTAGTCCACTCCTTGGACCTGAAAGAAAAATTTTTCCACCAAACTTGCCTTATATTTTTAGGTGCTTCCATCAGCAGCAACCTTGGTCCGAAACACCCACTTGCATTGAACCAATTTCCTTCCCGGAGGAAGAGAAACTAGCTCCCAAGTAGTGTTTTTCTGAAGAGAATTCATCTCTTCATCCATGGCAACTTGCCATCTCGGATCCTTCTGAGCATGGTAGTAGGATTTTGGATCTGAACTAATCATCAAATAGCAAGTTTTGGACAGAAAATTATCAGGACAAGAGAGCGCAATACCTACTCTTTGGAAATCAGACCGGGTTCTCCTTGGATCATCCGGATTTCCAATGTTGTCTCCTACGGAGGAGAGTGTTTGTCAGGCCCATCTAGGAAGATGATTTTGCACTTCAGGTTCTGATTCATCATCTGATGATTTCTACACATTGATATCAGAAATAATAGGATCCAAATCATGGTCATCACCCCCAATTTCATCATCCAAATATTCAGTAGAATAGGAAGGAAATTCAACAGTTTTCTCCTTCACTAGTTCCACCTCCTGAAGAGGCTCATTGAACTTGACACTTCTCTCGATGATGATATATTTGGTATTGATATCTAGAAGATTTAACCCTTTATATTCATCAGGATACCCAATAAAATACATTCTATTCTTTGCAGTTGCAAATCCCTTCTTTTATCAAGCAGAATCCGGGCCCATGCAGTGGACCCAAACACCCGTAGGTTTGACACATCCGGCTTGTGTCCGAAGTATGCTTCGAAAGGGGTATTCCCTTTCATAGATGAGTGTTGCACCCTATTCTGAATGTATGATGCAGAATTCATGGCCTCAGCCCACAAATTTTCAGCAAGCTTCTTGGATTCCAACATAGAGGTGGTCATCTCCTTGAGAGACCGATTCTTCCTTTCCGCTACTTCGTTCTGTTGTGGAGTGTAGGGAATTGAATGTTGGACCTGAATACCACTTTGGGAGCATATGTACATAAAATCATTACTAACATACTCCCCTCCATTATCATATCTCAAGATCTTGATCTTAAGCCCAAAGGCATTTTCGATCAAGGCCTTCAATTCATAAATTTTTTCACATACTTTTGATTTCCTTTTGAGAAAGAAAACCAATGTATACCTTGAAAAATAATCAATAAAAGTAAGGAGATACCTTGATCCATTCATGGATGTGATAGGAATTAGACCGCTGATATCATAATGTATCATCCCCAATATGCATGTATCTCGGTTTGCCTTCCCCCGATCGAACTTGTGCTCAGGGTGTTTTCCAATCACACAGCCTTTGCAAATTCCCGTGGTTGCCTTGATGACCAGGAGGCCTTCAACCATGGAGTTTTTATGTAATTGTTGCAAATATTTGAAACTAATATGGTCAAACCTCTCATGCCACATCCTACTAACCTCATTTCCATGAGTTATCAGAGCGGTGGGCTTTGCATCCGCAACAAAGTGAGAGAACTCATAGGCTTTTGCATGATGGTTTGCAAGGCCTTTAAAAATGAGTTTCCCGGATGCAATTTTTGTTATCTCAACATCATTTGGGCTGAAAGAGACTCTCTTAGGCACTCCTATATGTGTCATCTGATAGACACTAAGGATATTTGATGCCAGAGATGGTACATACAAAACATTAGAGAAAAAACCATTTTCAAGATCTATAGTATCTTGTCCTTCTGAAATGATGGTGGAGTCATATCCCATGTGGATGGGGATGGATTTGCCGGTCTCCAGGGATGAAAAGGAGTCTTTTCAGCCATCATGTGGTTCAAATCTCCATATTCAATCAATAGGGCTTTGGACTTTGAAGTGCTTGCTATGAGGGCATGACCTTTTTCATGGTGTGGTTCCCGATCTTGCTGATCTCTCCTCCAAAATCTCTCCGGAAGATTGATGTGATTCCTCTCAAGGAGAGAGGTTGCTTCATCAAGCTTCTTCTTCATGCAGGCATGTTCAAGGTGGAAGCCCTTCCTGCAATAAGAACACTTGACTTTCTCCTTTCCATGGTGCCCTTTTTCTTTGTACTTCCTTGAGACGGAAGACCCATCATGCTGTTGATTTTCAACTCTAGGTTTAGGAGCATCAAATTTAGTTTTTGGGTTCTTTTGTTGCTTTCCTTTACCCTTCAAATCTTTGGGCCCCGAGACATCAAGGGATTGATCACGGGAAGATCTGATGATCCCCATCTGGACAAGCTTGTCATGTTCACATGTTAGGGACTCAATGAAGGCATTGAGTGTAGGCATCTTCCATCCAGGGGTTGTGAGCTTCCCCGCACGGAATGTAGAAACAAAAACTGAATAATCAGCCCCGAGTTTGGAGAGTATGGTGAGGATGAGCTGATCATCTTCCTTCTCCACTTTGCATTGCTTCAAGATTAAAATAGTATGCTTGAACTTTGTGAATAAATCATTCAGAGTCTCGAAGTTGGAGGGTTGGAGAGACATGAGTTCATTTTCGAGCTGGTAAACCCTCAAGTCATCATGCTTTCCATATAGAGTCTCCAATTTGTCCCATATTTCTTTCAGAGTCTTCAATCCTGCAAGATGGAAGAGAAGGTCTTGGGAAATAGAGAGGCATAAGAAACCTAAGGCTTCATCCTTCTTGTTCAAGAATCTTGATTTTTCTATGGCGGATCTAGGATCATCTTCAGTGTCCATGGTGACTCTAAAAATTCCTCTAGAGCATAGCTGAATCTCCATATCACCTTTCCATGAGTGGAAATTGTATGGAGTCAAGAAATGAACTAAGGAGGCCATCTAGATGTTCTGGAGCGAATGCTTCACCTAAAGAAACTTGAAAATCAAAACAAAAAGGGCAATGTAAGGTCGGACAGCCTACACATTTTAGGCTTTCATCACACCCAGCATAGCCAATCAAGCAAGCTTAATCAACAATTTCTTTACTTGGGGCATTAAGTGATAATCCTTGGCTTCTGGTGCAGTGCTGGATTTTTGAGCTATTGTTCAAATTTCATGCAGAAATCTGTCAAAAAGCTTGTTTTTGAGAGATAGAGCTTTGTCCCACTGTAAGCTCTGATACCATATTAATCTTGTATATTGATCTAGGAACAAATCATTAATCTCATCAAACATTAATCAATAAATAACTCATGAAATGGTGTAATCAGTCTACAGGAATAGTACCCGCTCTGTATTCACATAAAGAATGAATTATTACAATTACAATGTCATGCTACAAGCATGAATGAATGAGCAATTCGAATCCTCAAGGAGTTCATTCGAATTGAATGAGTGATTCTAGCTTAACTGACTGTAAGCCATGGTTCACACTCAGTTAACCATTGTTCAAAACCCTAATTGACTCACCTAAACCCTAACTGAAGTCAGAGTGCAATAAATGACTGAGCCTCAACTGAAAGAGATCAGACACGTCATAGCAAGCCAACCATCAAGTGCTAGCGCTTCAATGACTTCAATGAACCCCGATGAGGTTAACTAAAGCTGAACTGAACATCAGAAATTGGTGGAGGTGCCCCTGTTGACTCCAGTTCATTAATTAATCACTAAATAATCAATTAAATGAATGGAGGCACCTTCACTGAGCTGTTTAATTGATTGTAACCACCAATTAGCAATTAGGTGCATTAATATCACTCAGATCACCCCCAGAGTGCTCCAGTTATCCTCCCCGAATGTAGGAGAAGGCTAAGTTAGCATCCTTTACTAAAGGTAGGTGTGGGTGTGACTGGATGATGTCAATTAATACTCCACTGATGTCAATTAATGTCAATTATACTTAGGATAGTGGTTTAACTAGGCCAATTTGGCCAAAAAGAGTGTGTATGGTGGTAAATGTCTCCAACACTATGAACATGAAGGATGTCTTATTTGTACCTGGACTAAAGAAGAATATCCTCTCCATATCTGCATTAGATGCAAAAGGCATGAGGGTTGCATTTGTAGATGGCCAAGTTCTCATGTGGCCAAAGGGAAAGACTATTGATGATGCAGTAGTAATTGGGGAACAAGAGGGAAGTATATACAAATTGAAGGGCCATATAGAACAAGCCTTGATCCATGACACAGTAGAGCCAAATGAACTTTGTCATAGAAGGCTTGCACATGTGCACTACAGAGCACTACCTCTTGCAAGAAAAGATGTTGAAGGACTTCCACAAATCCAGTCAAAACATGACGGTGTCTGCAAAGGACGTGTGAAAGGAAAGAACACAAATAAGACATTTCCAAGTAGCGAGAGCAAGGAAAAAGGAATCTTGGAAATCATTCACTCCGATGTATGCGGTCCGATGTCATCTAGTTCATTAAGCGGGTATGTATACTATGTTTCTTTTATTGATGATTTTTCTAGGAAGACATGGATATACTTCTTGAAGAACAAAGATGAATTATTCAGCAAGTTCAAGGAATTCAAAGCCTTGATCGAGAACCACACTGAAAAGAATATCAATAACTTTTGATTAGATAATGGTGGAGAATTCACATCAAATGAATTCAAAGCGTTATGCAAAGATTCAGGAATTAAGAGGGAGTTAACCACTCCATATAATCCACAACCGAATGAGGTTGCTGAAAGAAATAATAGAATGATCATGGAAGCAGTAAGGGCCATGCTTCATGATCAAGATCTTCCCATGCATCTATGGGCAGAATCTTCCAGAACTGCGGTATATGTATAGAACCGTACTCCACACAGAGTACTTGAGAACAAGAGCCCTGAAGAAGTCTTCTCCGGCAAGAAACTAGAAGTCAACCATCTCAGAATATTCGGCTGTCTAGTATACATACACATTCTGAAAGAAAAGAGAAAAAAGTTAGATCCTTCAGGAAGGAAGGGTATATTTGTGGGATACTCTGAAAGCTCGAAGGCTTACAGAATATACTTCCCAAGATTCAAGAATATCGACATCAGCAGGGATGTAACATTTAACAAATACTTAGCTTACAATAAATCTAGAAAGAGACCTGTTGAAGATCCTGAAGAAACAGAAGCACCCAGAATTCATGACACAACCATGAACGAAGAAATTCAAGAAGAAGAATGAGAATTAGAAGATCCTCAAGAACCTATAGATCCACCTTAGGAGAAGAATCCTCACAAGAGGAAACCTGCTTGGGTATGAGAAGCTATCCAAGGTGCAGAAAGATATGGGGCTCTAGAAGAAAATCATAGAGAAAGAAAAAGGACCAGGTCCTACTCTGGGTATGTAGCCTTATTATGTGACTTCATTGATAGAGAACCTTTCAACTAGGAAGAAGCGGCAGAAAGGAAAGAATGGAATGATGCTATGATCGAAGCGTATCAATCAATCATGAAAAATGATGTCTGGGATATTATCCCAAGACCAGAAGGGAATCCTGTTGTAACTTCCAAATGGATCTACAAGATCAAGCATGCTGCAGATGGTAGCATAGAGAAATATAAAGCAAGATTTGTGGCTCATGGCTTCTCCCAAAAATAAGGAATAGATTATGAAGAAACTTTTGCACCTGTAGCAGATACACTTCCATCGGATCAGTACTTGCTATGGCTGCAGTGATGAAATGGAAGATACACTAGATGGATGTGAAGACTACTTTCTTAAATGGTGTAGTGGAAGAGGAAGTGTATGTGGAGCAGCCACTTGGTTTTGAGACACATGACAGGGAATCTCATGTGTGTAAATTAAAGAAATCCCTGTACGGTTTGAAACAGGCACCCTGGACATGGTACGATAGAATTGACATCTTTCTATCCAGTTTGGGCTTTACCAAGAGTAAAGCATATTCCAACCTATACTACAAGGTTGAAGATGGTAACCCACTAATAGTCCTACTATATGTAGATGATCTTTTTGTAACAAGTATGGACGGGTTGATTGCTGATACAAAGAGGAAGCTTGCTTTTGAGTTCGAAATGAAAGACTTGGGTATGATGCACTATTTTCTAGGCATGGAGGTGTGGCAAAATGCAGATGGAATGTTCCTCGAACAAGGGAAGTATGCGGTAGAGATCCTGAAGAGATTCAGGATGATGGACTACAAGGCCATGACCACACCTATGGCATCAAACCTGAAGCTATTGAGTGATGCTTCACCAAAATCGGTTGATGCTACGATGTATCATCATATGATTGGGTCCTTGATGTACATGACGAATACGAGACCAGATATTTGCTTTGCTATGAACACCTTGAGCCAGTTCCTGACAGATCTGAGACATGTTCACTTGATTGCTACAAAGCATATTATTAGGTACCTAAGGGGTACAGTTGATTATGGGCTCAAGTATGAGGCGGATCAGAAGATTAACCTGGAGGGTTATGTTGATTCAGATTGGGTAGGTATTGCCATCGATAGGAAGAGCACTTCAGGGTGTTGCTTCAGTATGGGATCAGGTGTGATCTCTTGGTTTAGCAGGAAATAGTCTTGTGTGGCACTGAGTACGGTTGAAGAAGAGTATGTAATAGCTTGTTCAGCTAGTTGTGAGGCAGTATGGCTAAGGAAGCTACTGTCTAATTTATTTGATCTCTAGTTGGATGCTACTTGTATATATTGTGGCAACCAGAGTTGTGTGAAGTTTTCGGAGAACCTGGTGTTCCATGACAAGTCGAAGCATATCGAGATCAAATATCAATATATCAGGGATATGGTGCAGATAGGAGTAGTGAAGCTCTAGTATGTTGCGATGGACGAACAGATAGCTAATGTGTTGATAAAGCCATTGGCCAGAGTGAAGTTTGAGTACTTCAAGGAGAAGCTTGGTGTTCTCTAGATTGAGGTTCCCCCCAAGGGGAAGTGATGAGTCTGTGAGCCATTCTGACATGGTGAGAGGATTGGTTCCTTCCATGGTCAGATGTAAGGGCTGAGTCATTCTGTCATGGTGAGAGGATTGGTTTCTTCCATGTCAGATATGAGTGCTGAGCCATTCTGATGTGACTGTAGGATTGGTTCCTACATGATCAAATATAAGTGTTGAATACCATTCTCTGAATGGAGGCACCTGGTTAGTTACCAGGAATACTCAGCTTAGAGCCGAGGGCCATTCTGATGTGACTGTAGGATTGGTTCCTACATGATCAGATATGAGTGTTGAATGCCATTCTTTGAATGGAGGCACCTGGTCAGTTACCAGGAATACTCAGTCTGGGGTTGAGGGCCATTCTGATATGACTATGGGATGTGTTCTCACATGATCAGATATAAGTGCAGGGCCATTCTGATGTGATTGAGACATGTGTTCCCACTTGATCAGATATAAGGGCTGATGCAATTCTCTCAGAGAATGGAGACACCTAGTCAGTTTCCAAGAATCCTCAACTTGGGGTTGAGAGCCCTTTCAACATGTATGCTGGATTGGTGCCTTGCATGGTCGAATATAAGTGCTAAGCCCTTCCATGGATGATAGATGGTGTTTCCTATCATGCCAGTGGATGTGATTGATGTGCCTTTCCACAAATGATAGTAGTTGTGTCTTATCATGCTGGTGGATGTGAGTGCTGAGCCTTTTCACAGATGGTAGTAGGTGTGTCCTACCATGCTAGTGATTGTAAGTGTTGTGCCTTTCCATGGATGGTAGTAGGTATGTCCTACCATGCTGGTGGATGTGAGTGATGTGCCTTTTCATAGATGATAGTAGTTGTGTCCTGTTGTCGCCTTTCACACACCTGGGTTACGTGGTAGAAATATTCAAGCCACTTGGTGTGTCCTTGGGGGAAAGTCTCGAGTCAAGGCTGTCACCTTGTTCTTAACTCCTTCATTTAGGCTCAAAATGAATCCAAGGGGGTAGACCCTATTAAGTTACTAAGGAAAAATTAATTTAGTATGATGATGGTATTAAAGAGTAATTTTTTTAGGAGTTTCAATTTAACAATTGTAAACAACAAATAACATGATGAGATAATCACAAATAAGCACGAAAATGACACCCAATCACATATAGATTGAAAGAAATAAACAGTTGACCAGTGCCTTGAAAATGGAGTCGAAAAACAATTAAGAGTGCTTGCAAGTGCTGGAATGAATGTTGTGCAATTGTATCTTAGTTAATTTTAAATTAATGTAAGAATATGAGTAATTTAACTTAGGTGAGGGGACTCCAGATATACCCAGGGGGTACTTGAAGTATGTCCAAAACTAAACCGTCACGGCTACCCGCAAGGAATATGTGGGATGAATGGATTCTTTGAGTTTGTTGTTCATAATGCACCCAAAGGTGTAACAGAGATTGGCGCACTGAGGTCACTTTTAAGGAGTTCCCGCTTCCTTTAGGTATTTTGCCACCGTAATGGTTTGATCGAGGCGTTGGATTTTTGCCTGATGGTTTGTCGATTTGGGGAGAGTGAATCCTAATTATTCTAGTCACTCAAACTAATTTTGATGCAGCTTGACTGATCAGATGAACCGCAGCCAAGTACAGAGCATACACACCGGAGTCTTTGTTATTTTTAGTAAATTTTAAAAGAGGTGTTCTTGTTAAAAAGAAAACCCTCCAGGAACCTCTTTCGGTCCAAGTGGACCTCAATTAGGGAATCAAGGAGGGGTTTATTTTATTATGATTAATAAAACAAATGATGATAGTATATGAATCATAAACAAATAATCCAACCACAATTTTCTAATTAGATTACCACGACCCTTTCTTCACCTTTCGGCTCAAAAGGAGGCTCGTGGGGTAAGTATTAAAATTACTTTGAAACCACCAGATATGGAATATAGAAATGATTATAAATCAAAGTATACTACCCTGTAGATTATAACTACACTAGATTGAAAAAATATGAACAAAAAGTCAAAAATGACACAGATGCAAATCCCCCCAGGGGGGATGGTGAATAGGCTCGAAAGAGCCTATTCAAAAATATTTTTATTTTTATTAGTAGCAATTTCAATATCAGAAAACTGAAATTAATCCACTTGGTCCTTATATGGAATGAGACCAAAGGTTTACAAATTGCAAAAATTTGAAATTTTTGGAAGACGGAGACCCCTTGGGGGGTTTCGAATGGTCCAAAAATGCTTTCTGGACAGCGCATCCTCCTATTTTCTATTACAAATGCTAAAAACCAGCAATATTATCATAGTTAAATATGCCCAAAATTACTTTGAAAGTACTTTTGGATGAACAAACGTTTTACCCAAATATTCTAAGTTAAAACTAGTTTTTAAAGAAGCGGAAAAAGAACCAAGGAAAGCAAGATTTCCCTGGGATATTGGCCTGCTTTAGGGGAATCCAATATCAAGTACTTAAATTTCTGAATATAAATTTTTATATTCTAAGGAAACAACCATGCATTCAACAAGCTTTAGATCTACTTTCACGACCTTGAAAAATGACAATTTTCCTTAAAACTAGATCTAGAATGCTTGTAAATATTTCTTTAGGAATGAGATCTAGTTTTATGAGCTTTAAGGAAGCAAGATCTATGTAATATGAAATCTGAAATTGATAGATATAAACAAATTTAAAGCTTCAAAACAAGTAACCGGACTGATTTTGAAGAAATTTGAAGGAGGAAGAGGAAAGGAAGAGCGATTGCTGCCTGGGAATGGATCTGCAAAGAAGACTAGTTAGTGGAATGCTGATTGACAATTCCTTCACAAAATAGTCGGCTTCTCAGTGGAGTCAAGCTATATCCACAGTTCTTCCAACCCCTGTTACCTGAAAACTAACAAACAATCTTGCGCAAAACCTTATGAGATCTGGATAGAAATATATGAAGAAAGAGAGGGATTGCATGCAAATAAACTTATTTAAACATGTATGATCTAAATCTTTAAGCATATTTACTATGAGATATTGAAAACCAAGTAATCTTACTTTCCCATCTATACTCCTATTGATTCAGCTGAATCATTAAGCCAGACAGGATTCAGATGCAGAAATTGAGAGAAAGCCAATGGTAAAAAGATGCAAGACAATGTTAAATCCACACATATAAAAGCATTACACAGATTTGGCCTCCAAAGCTTCACTTTATTCCAATAGAAAAAGATATTACACAATATTACAACAGCAATAGCTCCTCAATCCAACTCTAACTAACTTAGAAAGGAGGCAACCATGCTTTTATTTATACACAAAATTGAAACCCCAGCCCAGAGGGGGCACAAATCCCAAGGAGATAGACCACTGCAGCTAAAGGAGAGTCCATCAATGCCTGATCTAAAGATGAACTGAGCTTCTACTGAGTCTGAATGTTAATCGGAGAGCTGATTAGACTGACACCTCAACCTGTTGACTGAAGCATCCACCAAAACTCATCCAGATGAGCCCACACATGTGGAGGAGAGAGGGAGGGCGAAATTCCCCATAAAGGAAGCTGAAGTTCAACTCTGGATCCACCCAGATCACCTCCTTCAGTCAAGGATTTGTCAGATCCAGTCAATATGGTGCAGATCTGACTGATTTCAATCAAATCGGCTGAGAATCCATTGATCTAGGATTTTGGATTTGCTCCATTATTCATCAATTTATTAATTAAAATAATCAATAATTGATTTTTTGGGGCTTTCTGACCTGAGTGATGGAAAATCACTTAAAACTAGGAAATAGTGGGTCTATAGGTTTACTGGTGCTCTTAGCTTGAAAATGAGCACCTACATGACTGAAACGGACTTTCGAGCCCACTTTTATTACAAAACCAATTTTTCCAATTAAACTATTAAAAAATAGCCTAAGTTTTGGAAAAATTAAATTTTAATAAAAAACATTGAAAAATTTAAAAAAATTTAAAAAAATGAAAAAACCTAAGGGGACTTAGACATGTTCATATGACTTGACCATGATGCCTAGGATGTTTATACATTGACACATAGACTCTAGTAACCTCAATAGGCCTAAATGCCAAGCCGACCACCCCAACTTTGGAGGTATTGAGTGAAAAACTCAGAAATTATCAGTGGTTTATTCAACAATCAATAATAACCAAGGGAAAAAACACCCTAGGCTGATCGGATTAACAAATAAAGTCTAAGAGACCAAGTATTTTACAGACACTATCTTTCTAGAACATTTATTACAATTCCCCCATGGGGTATGAACATGTGATATGGTACAACAAAGTTTCCCAGAAGCAAGACTGAAGGTCTTCTAAGATCTAAACAAGCTATCCTTGTCCAGTTCACCAGGCTCACTTGATAAAAAACCACTAAGTACAACTTAGGTGGTAACATGTCCTATCATGTTGGTGAATGTAAGTGTTGTGCCTTTCTGACATGGTGTTGGATGTGTTCCTCTCATGGTCAAATGTGAGTGCTGGCCATTCTGACTTAGGGTTAGATACAAGCATTGAAGAAGACCTACATGGAGTCTAGGCCTACGACTAGCATGAAAAATGGTTGGCGCTGTAGAACTTCCTGTGACAAGAAGAATCATGAGATAACACCTGTGATGATGACCCAGTGATGATGATCCAGCAGTGATGATCCAGATCCAATGATGATGTTCCCATTATGATCCAGATCAAGTGATGATCTAGATCCAGTGATGATGATCTAGGTCGAGTGATGATCTAGATCCAGTGATGATGGTCCAGATTGAGTGATGATCCAGATGCAAGATGATCCAGTTGATACAGAGAAGAAGACCAGTGCTGACAAATTGTGTCGAGAGAATACCTTCCTATTTAAGAGGGAGTGTTGATATATTTGTAACTTCGAAATGTATTCACTTTTATATCTTATGTATTGTACCCCGATGTTTATTCCAGGAAGTGTCTGTAAAGTATTTGATCCATGTCATTCCCCTATGTTCCTATCGGGAGATTCAATAATGTAAACAAGTCATGTCAAGTCATTGTGGGTAACCCTCCTATTGATTAAGGGTTAAAGTCCCCGCAGTTGTGCGGCCCTAGGGTTATTAAACTCTCCTAGAGAATTCGGCCCTAGTGATTTATTGTCAAGTCAGGAATTAGTATAAATAGAGAGTGAGCCTCTCTATTTATCACACGCTCACTCACACTCAGTTGTAGCGCATAGCTGAGAGAGAAGAAGTTGTTGGGACTAGAAATAAAGAGACTACTGCTGTCGGGATATCATCTTACTATTTTTGGGGTTTTGATTTTGGTGCTGATTCTATATCTAAGGAAGTTGCGGGGTTTTCTCCTTTATGGTTTCCCTGAGGAAAAACATTGTGTTCATTGTCTCTTTTGTTTGATTGATGTGCTTGTTATTATCTCAGTTAAATATCCTAATATAATGTTAGCTTGAATGATAAAAATCTAACATAAATAAATCACTTAAGTCTATTCTCCAACGAACCATCACACGAAGCAAGACCAATTGGCATATTATGTTGTATCCTACTTTGTGGGCCTATAGAACTGCGGTTAATACTATCACCGGTTTCTCTCCATATCATCTTGTGCATGGGGTGGAGTCAGTTTTACCAGTTGAATGCGAAATCCCTTCTCTAAAGCTAGATGTAGATCTTTTACAGGACACTTCCGCATTGGAAGAGTGTTTGGTCCACTTAGAGCAGCATGATGAGCAGTGTCAAAATGCCTTAGTGGCTCTAGAGGTTAACAAGAAACGCGTCAAGGTCCAGTATGATAATTCTGTCAGTCCAAGGAGGTTTAATGAAGGTGACTTGGTCCTTTTGTGGGATCAAGCTAAGGAACCCTTGGGGGTAGGGAAATTTAATCCCATGTGGCATGGTCCTTACGTGGTTAAACGAGTCTTAGAGAAAGGCGCTTATGAGCTGGTTGATTATGAAGGGACAACCTTGGAGGAGCCTAGAAATGGGGTTGTCTCTCAAAAAATACTATGCATGATATTTAGCCAGGGCTGATTGTTGTATATTATTGTACAGTTTGCATTGCATAGTTAGGTTTTTGTTGGGGCGCGTACCCTAAGGATTACTAGTTTTGGTAACTTCGCGGCTGTTGGTAAAGCGGAGTTATGGGTCAAGATAGTCTTAGGGGTGTCAGGGTAAGTCAAAACCCCTTTTTGTAATAAACCCGTGGTTTAAATCCAGGGTTTAGGGTTTCTCTTGGGTGCCCATGGTTTAAGAACATGGTTTTGTAAAAATGCGCAGTATAAATAAGCACTTATGTAAAGAAGATAGGTTAGGTTTTGATGATGAAAGAAAGATTAAGGTGAAGCTAAGATTGGTTTTGTGGAAAAAGGTTAAGTCCCAGCTGTGTGCGTGGACGACCTCTACAGTTGTGTGCGTAGAGGGTTTTTGTAAAGAAGATTGAGGAACGACCTGCAGCTGTGTGCGTAGGGGCCTGCTGCTGTGTGCGTGACTTTTGAGGACTGAAAGGATCTGCAGCTGAGTGCGTAGATCAAACTATGGTTTTGTAGCAAGTTGAATAGAACACAGTTTGTGGACGTAGCCCCTACACTGGGGGTGAACCACGTTATATCCGGTGTTGTGGTTTCTTGTGTTGTTTCTGTTTCTGTTTCTTTTATGTATTAATAACGGTATACATCTGATAAGTTAGATCGCTGCTGACATTTTGCTTCGCTGTGAATTCCCTGTAGTGGGTTGAGCAAGTCACGACTGTTTATTTATATGTGAAGTTGTATGTGAATGAATGGTAAAGCTTGTAATTATTGATTAATAAGGTTATTAAAAGGCTAAGGTACAGTAATCCCCCTCTCTGCTTGCAGAAACCTGATTCTGCGGCACCCCCATAGCGGTTTCGGGTGAGACTGCAACCTGCACACAGGTTGTTGCCGAAAGGGCCAACTCGGTGGGTCTTTTGTTGGTGCGCATTAAAAGATTAAGCCTGGGTCTGCCCTATTGCCCAACAAATTGGTTCCGTTGCCGGTTGAACTCAGTACCTGCTCAAGAGGGGTTTACATTGTACCTCAGGGGCTATGTTCTGGAGGCCCTCTGTGAAGGAAATCAGTGATTGATTTGCTAAGACTTATCGGAAATTCACGCAGCAAGAGAATACGAATCCGTATCGAAGCGCAAGTGACTTTTTACAAAGGTATGTTTTTTTTTTGTGATACTCATGAAATTTTCTTTAGTAGTTTCCACATAGAATTGCACCAGTGGTTGTCTAGGTTAACAGCGAGGAGGACGAATTTTCAAAGCTCGATGAATTCCTGTGTGGACCCTCGCAAGTTGGTAAGTTTTTGAATTTATTTAGCTTAAGGATTAAAATACTATTGGCCGAAAAGGGTACATTGTTGTTTGAATCGGACTATTAGTTTTGTCATACTAACATATGTTTGCAAGTAACACTCCCTTCGATGAGAAAGGTGGGTTGCTGCGGAACGGAAAAAGGTATAAGAGAGATTTTGACCCCTCTTCCTTAGGTCAGGCTACTGCATCCACCCCTGTAAACCCTGAAGCGTCAGATTCTGACGAAAACCCTTCGGTTCGAAACTCTTCGGTCACCCCGCAACGCCACTCCGCTACCCCTGGAAGTCCATCACCGTCTAAGGGCCAACCAGGCCCGAGTACCCCGGCCACAGGCCAGTCTGCCCCCCACCCCCCCAGAAACTCCATGGCCCACCTTGTTGATGACATCAAACTCCCCATCTTTAAAGGCACGGGATCAGAGGACCCCAAACAGTTCTGGTTTCTCTGCGAAGCAGTATGGAATGTGAAAAAAATTACAGATCCGGATGTGTGAGCCGCGCAGCTCATTACTTCCTTTCGGGACTGGGCTCTGACATGGTTCATGAAATTTTTCAACACTCAGAGCCCTACTTTGGGCGAGATCAAGGCGGCCTTACTCAAGGAATTAAAGAATCCTAAATCAGAGTCACAGAGCATCACTAAACTCAAGGAGATTCAACAGCGGCGCGGTGAATCAGTGTGGGACTTTGATCAAAGATTCAAAGTTCTACTGGACCAAGTCAGCTTTACCATTAGTCCTGCGTAGCACAAGGAATGGTTTATTGCAGCATTGTTACCACATATCAGAACTCCACTCATGCAACAGAAGGTTGCTGACCAGCAAGAGGCTCTGGAAATCGCAATGAAACTAGAGATTGCCCCTGTTGGAGACGACTTTGGTATTGCTCAAATCCAAGCGCAGCTAGCGGTGATGGCCTTAGAACTTTGCGAGATGAAAAAGGGAAAACCTAATCGTGAAGAGGTTTGGTGTACGCAATGTCGGACCGAAGGTCACGACAAGGAACGGTGCCCTCTGGTAAACAAGTACTTGCAGACCGGTACGCCGAACCCCTTCCCACCACAAGTACTCTATTGTGAACTCTGCAGAATGACAGGTCAGCACTGACCTGAGAACTATTACCTGCTGCAAAGGTATGGGCAGGGGCCTAAGAACTCCTACTGTAATTTTTGCAAATTTGTCGGTCATAATGAGGATGAGCGCCGCACCTATGATGCTTACCGGGTGCACACTGAAGGCCCAAGCAACGATAGTTATGGTTACCAGGGGGGTGCTTCGGGACGAGGTACTTCTGGAAGCCGTGGTGGCATGGCTGGGCGAAACCGAAACCAAGTCATGTGCTACAATTGTAACCAAGCTGGGCATTTGGCTCGCGACTGTCGGAACCCCACTACGACGTGTCGGTATTTCCGTGCCGTAGATCATGTAATTGAGCAGTGCCCCCAGTTGATAGCCAAGATTCAGGCACGGCAGACTACCCCTACTCAGAACCTCCAGATTATTTCTGTGGAGCCCCGCCCTGCTACGACCATCAATGTCATTACAAGAAGTGGAGTTACGACACACGTCCAAGATATGCCAAATCGACCTACCGAAGCTCTAGTTCGTAAGGCCCCTGAGAAAATCCCTACATTTGATATCATCAGAGAGAAAGAGACAGTCATGGAGGCCAAGAAATATTTTGCTGGGTCGCCACCCCGCGACGCGTCACTGGATAAAGTAAGTATACTATCTCCCTTTTTGCAAAGTTGCCTCAAACTTTTAAGAAATCAAGCTGCTCTGAATGAGCTGCAGAACGTCATCACTTCCTGCGAATCCCTGCAAAGCTGTGGTCGAGACAAAACTGTGCATCGAGTCAGTAGGACTGGTAGGGAAATGCGATTGAAGGCTTAGATAGGGGCATATGATATGACCGATGTTATTCTGGACTTAGGGTCCGATGTAAATGTTTTAACCAAACAAACTTGGGAACAAATGGGGAAACCTACCCTTGCCTGGTCCCCTATACAGTTGAGGCTAGCCAACCAGCAAAAGATTGTACCTTTCGGAAGATTCCTGGATCTCCAAATAGATATTGATGGAGTCAGCACCTTCGCGGACTTCGAAGTAATTGAGATCATTGATGACAGCAACCCTTACCCGGCCCTGTTAGGAATTGAATGGGCAATGGCAAATGCTGCAGTCATCAACTTAAAGAAGAGACAGATGGTCTTCGAAGGGAAATACTTCAGGGTCATCCTGCCCCTGGATCCTTCACAAGGGGAACGGTACACCGAGCCACTATGCCATGAGGATCAAGCTGATGTAGAACCCATCTCTACTATCACGGCGCAGGAAGAAGGTTATGAGGATCCTCCAGCCGCAGGGTGGGAGTCTGGTAGCTCTTGTATGACGGACTCTGCAGATGATATAGAAAGCTAGCAACACCGATTATCTGAGCACCATCGGGGCAGCAATTTCTGCCTTACCAAGTCTCTCAGATGGGTTGACTCACAACCCAGAACTATACCTGTGTATGACGGTTAGACAGATCCTGAACCGTTTATTGCACAATTCTCAGATCAGATACCTACCCTACAGAAACGGGAGGCCCTGGAGTTAGCATTCAGAGCCACAGCAGTCAGATGGTGGACAAGCCACAAGAAACAGATCCCTACCTGGGAAACATGTCAGAAGCTCCTTCATCTGAGGTTCTCAGACCAGTTGGAAAAGGCGCGAAGCAAGTTTGATGGGAAAACTTGCCCCCAGGACCATTTAAGCAAATGCTACGAGGCTTGGAGATATGTACCTCAGGATGAGTGGGTACATAGATTTGTGCACACGCTGGGACCACTAGCAAAGAACTGGTACGCGGAGGCTGAACTTCGCCAAGATACTGTAAGTTGGGACTGTCTTGTTCATAGCTTTATCAATACTTTCTCTACTAATGATGTATGTCCAGCCCTCGATGCAGCTATCAGGATCATCCATACTAAGGTATTTAACGAACAAGAAGTGACAGAGAATCACCTCGATTGGGCCGCACAAGAAGCCCTCGCAGTCGAATGTTATAACTTCACAGTCGACGAAGAGGAGGACCCGCGCCGTCTTGATATCCCTGAGTCAGAAGGATACTGCAACGTGCATGGACCGGCAGTTGACGTTCCGAAAGTGACGTAGCCCTTGAAGACGCGTACAGTTAACATTGGATCCGAGGCAAAACCTAAGTTTGCTACCATTGGCGACTATTGGGATGACGAGATGGTAAGCAAGGTAACTCAACTTCTCCACAAATACCAAGATCTTTTTCCGACAAAGTTCTCTGAAATGAAAGGTATCTTGGGAGATATCGGAGTAATGAATATCCCCCTGAAGCCGGATGCGAAGCCTGTGAAACAGTGCCCTTATAGATTGAATCCAAAATACAAGGAAAAGGTTAAGATCGAGTTGGATAAGATGCTTGCTGCAGGAATAATCGAACTGTAGCTAGGGTTTTCACCCTAGCTTGTGCTGATGAGCACCTACTAAGGAATCTGGAATCCTTAGTAGCAGTTCAATGATGTAAACAAAAATAAACTG
>LPNX011063078.1:0-43287 GCA_001517045.1 Pseudotsuga menziesii
CCAAAATAGCGTGGAAATACACACCTCCGCATACAAGGTCCAAAACCATGGAGGAACTGAAAGAGAAGATCGAAAAAATGGAGAAGGACATCAAGTCCCTTGTCTATAACCAAGAAGGCTTGAAGGAAAAGATGCAAAATGACAATACATTACTAAAAAACGATCTTGTTTTGGTACTAGAAATAAGGCTCGACGACAAACTTGACATCTTGAAAGAAAAACAAAAAGACATGGATGAAAAAATGAGTACCATAACGCAAAACATAAACACCTTAACACAGAACATGAGCACCATGACACAAAACCATAATACATTAATTGAGATGTTACAAAGGCTCATACCCAGTTTGGGCCAAGTCAGCAGTCCACACATGCTAGATGCCTCAATGTTGCCACCCAAGAAACACTCGCAAAGAATCAAGAAGAATTGCAAAAAGAAATAAATATTAACAATGCGACGTTTAAGCAAGAGATAGAAACACAAGTACTGCCAGATATGGAGGCACGATTAAACAACAAAATAGATGCTATAAGTAAAATAGTAGAGAAAAGAAAAACTAAAAATCACCGCCAACAATGAAGCAATTCAGATATGTCACTTTCATCGTCTAGTAGTTTCAAGCCACCATCAAACCATAAGGCAAAAGGAAATCAACGTCGTCCTTACAAAGTGCAACCACCGAACGAAAAAATAGAGTTATCGAAATACAATGGGATTGAAGAACAATGCGTTGCTTAGCTAAACAAAGCAGAAGAATACTTCTGTTAGAAAATAGGACTGCAGAGCAATAACAGATATACAGTTAAAGCAATAAACAAGATGCAAAACACATTAAAACATTACAGAGAGACATAGATATAACGTGGTTCACCCAAACGATGGGATACGTCCACAAAGAAATTGCCAGTCCTTTTATTACAGTCCAGAAAGATGAAGGGATACACCTTGCAGCAAAACCGTTGCACTTCCTCTTCACGCTCTCACAGTCTCTCTTCCAATACAATACAATAACATACTCAGTCATTTTACAATGCTTTCTTTTATAGGGGAAATACAATGCGAAAATTCTAGGGTTAACCCAATACCATGGGTCCGCAATATTGTTGGCCAACACACATCCCAAAACTTTTTTCTCGGGGGCTCCGCCCCCGAACCCCAAGGCAGGGGGACGAGTGTACAATACTCCTAGGTTACAATCACAACTGAATAATATCTCTAGATTTGGAAGATTAGGCTCCACAACCAACAATTTCCCACTTGGAGATTGATCACAACAACTCTACCACTATTGCACTTGCTGGACTATGCTTTGGACCTTGCACTTGACAAATTTCTTATTTTCACCTTCATGCTTGAAGGCCAAAAGAAACCGAGCAAGAAATCAGTTTCTCTGTAGTTACTCCCTTTGTCAACATGTCCGTAGGATTCTGCCTAGTGTGAATCTTTTCGAGTGTTAACAATTCTTCATCTCGAACAAATCTTATGAAGTGGTACTTGAGTGATATATGTTTAGTCCTTGAATGAAAGGCTGAGTTCTTTGCAAGACGAATGGCACTCTGGTTACCACTGTAAAACCTACTATTCTCCTGCTTCTTACCCAATTCTTCCATGAACCTCTGCAACCAAATCATCTCCTTACTAGCCTTTGTAGCAGCAACATACTCTGCTTCCGTTGTTGAAAGTGCAACAACATGTTGCAGTTTTGAAATCCAACTTACTGTTGTTCCACCTACAGTAAACACATACCCTGTGGTGCTCCTCCTGCTGTCTTTATCACTAGCCATATCTGCATCAACATATCCCTATATAACAATGTCTAAACCTCCAAAGCATAATTGATGAGAAGTGGTACCTCTCAAATACCTGAGAATCCGCTGTACCGCTTTCCAATGCTCTTTACCTGGATTATTCATATACCTGCTCACAACTCCCACTGCATGTGCAATATCTGGTCTTGTGCACACCATGGCATACATCAAGCTCCCAACTGCTAATGAATAGGGAATCTTGGACATGTAATCTATCTCTTCCCGTGTTTCTGGACACATATCCTTTATTAGTTTGAAATGGCTCACCAAAGGTGTATTGACCGGTTTTGCATTCTGCATTCTAAACCTCTGCAACACCTTTTCTATGTACTGACCTTGAGACAATGACAATTTGCGATTTTTCCTGTCTCTTGTTATTCTCATTCCAAGGATTTGCTTTGCAGCACCCAAATCCTTCATCACAAATGATTTAGCTAGTTTTCTTTTGAGCACATTTATATCCTGCATGTTAGACCCTGCAACAAGCATGTCATCCACATACAATAACAAGATAATATATCTTCCATTATCTAGCCTCTTGAAATAAACACAGTGGTCAGAATGACATCTATCATAACCTTGTTTTGTCATAAACTTATAAAATTTTAAATACCACTACCTTGGAGCTTGCTTCAGGCCATACAAGCTCTTCTTCAACTTGCAAACCAAATTATCCTTCTCTTTGACCTCACACCCTTGTGGCTGCTGCATATAAATCTATTCCTCTGAATCCCCTTGGATAAAGGTCGTTTTTACATCTAACTGTTCAAGATACAAATCTTCTACCGCCACTAGACTTAAAATAGTTCTAATTGAATTCATTTTAACAACTGGAGAAAATATTTCATCAAATTCTATACCTTTCTTTTGTGCAAACCCCTTTACAACAAGTCTAGCCTTGTACCGCTTCTTTCCCCCATCTTCTTCCTTCAACCTGTAAACCCATTTATTCTGTAGGTAACTTAACCAGATCCCAAGTCTGGTTTCTTACCAATGAGTCCATATCCTCATCCATGCCTTGCTCCCACTTCTTTCTAGTTTCTACCTACATTGATTCTTCAAAACATTCTGGTTCACCAGAATCAGTCATCAATAAATAATACAGTGAAGGAGAGAATCATTCAGGGGGTCTACTTAACTTGGTATACTTTCTTACAGTTGCAGGAGTTTCAGGTACTTGCTGTTGCTCTTGATTTTCTGGTGCTTTTGGAACTCCATTTTATTTGATTTTATCAAGCATTGTGTACTCTGTTTTTTCCTTTTCTTCTTTCTTTCCCTGCAGCTGATCTTTGTACATGACCTTTTCATTGAATACTACATCTCTACTCCTAATGATTTTGCGATTTTTAAGATCTCATAAGCGATAACCAAAATCATCAACCCCGTATCCAATAAAGGTACATTTCTTGGATTTAGCCTCAAGCTCTATTCTATCATATTTATCAATATGGACAAATGCTTCACAACCAAAAGTTCTCAAAAATGAGTTTTTTACCTGTTTTCCTGTCCATGCCTCCTCTGGAATGCCACCATCCAAAGCACTTGAAGGCCCTCTGTTTATTAAATAAACATCAGTGTTTACAGCATCAGCCCAAAACTGTAAGGGCAACCCTGCATGCAATCTCATACACCTTGCACGCTCCATGATCGTTCTGTTCATCCTTTTTGACACACCATTTTCTTGGGGTGTTCCAGGGATTGTCTTCTCTCTGCGAATCCCATTGTGTGAACAGTAACTGTCAAAATCCTTGCTGCATAAATCGTCTCCATTATTAGATCTGAGACATTTCAACCTTTTTCTTGTCTCATTTTCAGCCAAAGCTTTCCACTTCTTAAAAGTATCAAACACATCATATTTCTATCTAATGCAATAAACACAAGTTTTTCTAGTTGCATCATCAATAAAAGTAACATAATAACGAGATCCACCAAGAGATTGTACCTGAGCTGGTTCCCATACATCTGTATGGACAAGCTCTAACTTTTCACTCTTCTTTTGTTTCCCAACCCTGAGAAATTTAACTCTCTTCTGTTTTCCATAAACAAAGTTCTCACAGAATTCCAAACTTACCTGCTTCAGATCAGGAAGTAGTTTCCTTGAGTGGAGAATCTGCATCCCCTTTTCACTCATGTGGCCAAGCCTATGATGCCACAACGCCGCACCTATTTCTGTGGAAGATATAGAGATAGAATAATCAGTATTATGAGGACATAAATATAACGTACCTAACCTATCTCCTTTTGCAATTACCATTGATCCTTTAGTGAGCTTCCACCATGTTTCTCCAAACGTAGACAAATAACCACTATCTCCCAACTGCCCTATTGAGATCAGATTTATTTTCATAGTAGGAATGTGCCTTACATCCTTTAACAACCATTCACTTCCATTATTTAACTTAATCCGTACCTTACCCTTTCCAACAATTTTACATGGTTCATCATCCCCTAATAGCACATGCCCAAAATCACCTTGAACATAATCATGAAAGAATTTCCTATGGGGTGTAGCATGACATGAAGACCCTGAATCTACTACCCAGTAATCACTAGTATTATATAATGCAAGAATCAAAGAATTTTGTAACACATCACCTGCTACATTCGCTTCCTGAGTAGTCTCTTGCTGTCTGTCTCCTTTTTTCTTTGGAGCTCTGCAGTCTTTCTTCAGATGTCCTTACTTACCACAGTTCCAGCACTCTATTTTTCCGAATCTAGACTTGGATCTTCCCTTTTTAGACTTGTCGTGATTTCCTAGGCTCCTTCCTCTCTTGTTTTGTCTCCCTCTGCTCTCCATGGTCAATGCATTACCTGATGTCTCACCTGTGCTTTTTCTTTGCATTTCCTCGCTAAGAATAACACCACAACATCATCAAATTTAAGAGTGTTTGAACTAGGGACAGAGTTACTTACAACCATGACCAAGCTATTCCATCTTTCTGGCAATGAGCACAAGATTAGAAGAGCCCTAACCTCATCATCAAAGTTCACTTTTACAGAACTTAACTGACTGGTAAGTGTATTAAACTCATTTAAATGGTCAGCAATAGATCCTCCTTCCGACATCTTCATATTAAATAAACGCTTCATTAAAAATACCTTGTTAGAAGCCGAGGGTTTTTCGTAGAGCTTACTCAATGCGCTTATCACACCGTCTATTGTTTTTTCTTTCGAAATATTGAAGGCCACCGACGAAGCCACGAACAACTGTATTGTTCCCAGTGCCTTTCTATCAAGAGCCTCCCTTCTTTATCCTTCATAGCCGCCGGTTGTTTTTCTTTTCTACCCAACGACAGGTACAGATCCTTCTGGTACAGATATTCCTCCATTTGCATCTTCCGTAATTGATAGTTTTGGCCATTAAATTTCTTGACCCTAAAATTTCCTTCTTCTGCCATTGCTCCCACTCGAACCAGGAACCCTTCTTTCCTACGAGTTTACTAACAAAATAGACCTTTTGGCTCTGATACCAATTGTTAGAAAATAGGACTGCAGAGCAATAACAGATATATAGTTAAAGCAATAAACAAGATGCAAAACACATTAAAACATTACAGAGAGACACAGATATAACGTGGTTCACCCAAACGATGGGCTACATCCACAAAGAAATTGCTAGTCCTTTTATTACAGTCCAAAAAGATGAAGGGATACACCTTGCAGCAAAACCGTTGCACTTTCTCTTCACGCTCTCATAGTCTCTCTTCCAATACAATACAATACAATACCATACTCAGTCGTTTTACAATGCTTTCTTTTATAGGGGAAATACAATGGGAAAATTCTAGGGTTAACCCAATACCATGGGTCCGCAATACTGTTGGCCAACACACATCCCAATTTTTTTTCATTATTAGTGTACAGGGGGAACGAGTGTACAGTACTCCTGGGTTACAATCAAAACTGAATAATATCTATGGATCTAGAAGATTAGGCTCCATAACCCACCTAGGTCAAAAATAGAGTTGTCAAAATACAATGGGAGTGAAGACCAATGCGTTTCTTGGCTAAACAAAGTAGAAGAATACTTTGACATTTACAACATCCAATCTGACGAGGAGAAGGTGAAATATGCGTCAATGCATATGGAAGGGTACGCCTATAATTGGTACTTATGGTGGAAGAGAGATAATTTTACCTACACCTGGAACTTGTTCGAAAACGATTTTTTTAATAGGTTTCAAGGAATCAAAGAAGATGATTTTTTCACTAAACTTACCAGACTACAACAAGTAGGAAACGTTGAGGAATTCACTCATCAATGGGAATCCTTATCAACACGAGTAATTGGGTTGTCTGACAAGCAAAGGATCGAAACCTATTTAGGGGGTCTTAAACCACACCTCCAAAAAGAGTTAAAGTTACATGACATACCTAACGTAGAAGTAGCAAGACGTAAAGCAAAAGCCGCAGAACGCAAATTGGAAGGAATAAAAACAAAAGGTGATAGCCATTATCGACAAGAAAAAGAGACACAATGTAGGTACTGTGCAGATAGTTGGTCCCCCGACCATCAATGCCACAAACCTCAATCATATGCCTACGAAATGGAAAATAGATCAAAGTCATCTAACAATTACGCTGATAATAGAAAAAAGAAGAAAAACATATGTCGTCGATGCGGTGTTGATTGGACCCCTGGTCATAAATGTAGGAACAATGAGACAATACAGTGCAAAATCATCAATGGAAAGGAAGTGCGAGTCTCTGCACAAGATACCTCGTCTGATTCTAATACCGACATCGAGTCAGAATGAAGAACGACACTAGGAAAAATACTTAAGCTTTGAGGACAAAGCTTCCTTAAAGGGAGTGGAAATGTAACGAATATAAAATAAATTATTAAATAGATTAGTTAATTATATAAAAGGGTGTAACCCTTCACGCTCAAGACTATAAAGGCCAGCCTCCCTTGTAATTATTATCATCATCCAATATATTATTATTCATATTTTATTATTACAATGATAGTCGGATTCGACTAGCGGACAACCAGATACGGTTGCTCCAGTTTCTCCTATCTCTGTATTCCATTGAATATTTCATCTTCTAGTGTTTAATTAAAAGTAAATGGTTTCAAAGCAAGATTTTCCAAGCTCATAAAGAAATGGTTACCTTCTTTTTGGGATGATGAGGAGTATTTTGGGATGTAAGAACTCATTATTATTAAAATTTTGAATGCAAATAAATTGAAAATGACAGGAAGTAGGAATGGGTTGAATAGTAACACAAAAACAATGTTGGGTTGTTCCTATTATGGTCGGGGCAAGCAAAAAAACAAAGTGTAGGCTCATTTATTAACTGAAAGCAAAAAGAAACCCCTGAAAATTCCAAGAATATTTACCATATTTGTGTGGTCATTCTGTCTCCTGCCCTGTCCGCCATTGATAATCACTGCGCATCAGTCACCACGAGGGTTCATGGGGTCACTAGATTTGTATGTACTTAGCAATATTGACCTTCAACGAGCTATCCAACAAGTTAATGACATGTTAAAATAAATCGTTCCTTTCATTTGAAAATGTAGTAATGCATCAAATTTTCATTGTATATTAAAACAAATGTAATCAAAGTCCTCAATATAGTGACAAGATTTGCATTGTTCCACTCTATGGTTTTTAATAAGTAACGTATAACCCAAATAACCCAAGAAACCATATAGAGGAAATTTTGGAAACATAAAAATACCCAATAATATAAAGAAACCATTTGAAAAACATTTATAACCAATCAATATTCACTTGGCAAGTAGTAAAACTTCCAGTAGAAAAATCAAGGTCGGATGAAAATGAAATACAATCTAAACAATGTCCATTGGACATAGAGATCAATAACTACAAAAGATGGAATGAGCCTAAAAAATATGTTCATGAATACCAAAACTATTATCTTGGATCACTTCAATAAGAAAATTCATTCCTTTCCAACAATAAGCAAATAAATACCTATAAAATAACACAGCAAAAAAACTATTCTCATGATGTACATACCTGAAAATCATTCAACTGTAAGAACAACCCACCAATATTGAGATCCACTGATGGAAGGGATCTCTTTATATATGTTTATGGTCATTTAACTCTATGAATCAAAGGAGAGGCATACTCCCCTATAGGAAATAATCATTGCCAAAGGTATTTTTTGTTGATGTATTTGTAACTTCAAAATGTATTCACTTGTATATTTTATATTGTATTTCATTGTACCCCGATGGAGATGTTTGTTCCTCTGGGAGAGTCATTAATATAATAAATTCCTGTAAATTCATTGAGGTTAACCCTCAGTTCTAAGTCGAGGCAATAGTCCCCACATTTGAGTCATATTAGGGTTATTAGACTCTCCTAGTGAGGTTGGGCCTGTAGAGTAATTGTCAAGTGGAAAACACGTATAAATAGAGAGTGACACTCTCTATTTGTCAGATACACTCACTCAACATTAGTGCATGAGTGAGAGAGCAGTAAATCATACAAGTGAGAGAGAGAAAAACTATTGGAGATTATCTTTGTATCTTGGGTTTTACTTTTGCTTTTGATGCTCATTCTATCTATGAGGAAGTTGCGGGGCTTTCTCCTTTATGGTTTCCCCGAGGAAAAATATTTGTGTCTCTTGTCTCTTGTGATTATTGTTGTGCATGTTATTCTCTCATTTAAGATCCTAGATCATATTGATTAAACGATAAAAATCTAACATGGTATCAGAGACTCTCTGAAAGAAGGCACTGTGCAGCTACAAGAACTAGGGATTCCTAGTTGAAGGTGTTATCACCACATATCATCAAGCATGGAGGAATAGGATAAATTGCCTCACTAGGGCACAACTATTGGTGGTAGTAATTTTTGAATCAAAGAAGTTTCACTGTACAGTCGAAATACAATTGCAACGGAAGCTAATGGAAATTGGGGTTTCATGCCTGGAAACCCTATAAGACTAAATTTAGTAATCCTATTACTTTCTCTATAATGCGATATTGGAGAAGGATCAAAAGCCAACATTTTTACAGGATGAAGATAAATTTGTTCTGTACACTATGTAAAACTTTCAGCCTCATATTCAGTATACTTCAAGAGATATGGTTCCTCCAAATCAAGGTTCCATCCTCCTCCAGAGTACAATTATAAATAAGTGACTTAGGGTTATTTTCTATATTTCGGGCTAGGAAGGTCCAAATGAAATTTAACAAGATGTTGCAACTAGGGCATAGAATGTAGTTTCCGTGGTAAGTGTTTTAGACCTAGAATGTGAAACAATGACATGTGGAAGTCCGTACAAGTTCGCTATCCTGAACAGTCCCAAAACAGCCACCTTGGGAAAATCCAAATAAGTCCCACTTGGAGAATCCATTTCTTCTCTAACCTATGGGGGTTGGAAAGAGTACTTATCCAGATATCACAGTGAGAGGTTTCATACCTTAAGGATCTGAAACGACAGATATATAGAAGAATTAATATCAGTCATTTCTGTAGAAGAATTTGGAAAAGTAGGGATTCCTGTTCTGGGAACTTCCCTCCACTTTTTTTTTCTAGAAATGGAGTACATTGGACAGCTCGACTTGAAGAGGTTTATCTTTTTAGCCAATAAAAAGTTTGAAATATCAAAATTTGAAAATTATGGTTTCTCTGACAAACCCTAGATCAGCCAGCTCCAGAACTAGGACGAACACCTCAAATTGGTAAGATCTAATTTTTTTCTATTTACATTTGAGGTTCTTAATTCAAAATGACTAATCACACCAGCTTGATAACAAGCTTGGTGAAACTAACAACTTCCAAGTATGTAAGTATAGGAACTTCGTGATCCATTGAAGAAATCGACTTAGATCAGTATTTCAGTAAATAAGTTCTAAGAGCCAGAGGGAGATGAGGCTAAGGCTAGAGCCAAGAGAATCATTGCAGATTCTACTAAAGATCATCTCATCCCTCATGTGTCATCCTTAAAGACACCAAAAGAAAGTGTTTGATGCTATGACAAAGAAATAAAAGAAGAATAAGATATTATTATAACCATCTTGAATGGCCTCATAGGATCATGGGATTCATTCATTCGAGGAATGTGTGCCAGAAGGAAGTGATTACCTTCAACAGACTCTGGGAAGAGTGCACACAAGAAGAAGCTAGACCCATAATAAGAGAAGAGAAGACGTGAGCAATTAAATATCAAGCTCTAATGATTCAAAGAAGATCCATCAAGCGATGAGGAATATGAAGGACTCAATTCTTGAAGAACATATTATCCATCTTAGCATTTGGATAAGAAATGATGATGTCATGAATGAAGAAGATGATGAAGGCTCAAGAAGGAGTCTACCCACGAAACAAATAAAGATAAGTATTTGAATTGTCTTTTTCTATATATCTAGTTGTTTATATGACATTGTTAAGTTGTGAAATGTATTATGCATGATAGAATGTCTACATTAATGAACAATATAATACTAATATGTATGTTATGGTTAAGTAGCCTATAGTGCTATACAACAATCCATTGCTACTTATCTAGGATCAAACCTCTTTGTTGACATATTGGGATTAGTGCACAATCTCAATAATGTTATGGTAGAGATGGAAGGAATCTAGAAAGTTTATGTCTATATGAGATATGGATGAATGTTGTATTGGCTAAAATAGTTGCATGATTATATATTTATGCATAAGAATTTTCCATTATGAATATGCCTTATGAAATGTTTCTAACCATACAACTGGTGCATTTGACTTGTAGGAAAGATCGTGTACAATCACCTACAGGAAAAGAAGGATGAGACTTGTTTCGAAGAACAAGCGATGACAGTTCAAGATGTTAGATTTTTAACATTAAGCTAGCATTACATTAGGATCTTTAACTGAGAGAATAACAAGCACATCAATAAAACACAAGAGACAATGAACACAATGCTTTTCCTCGGGGAAACCATAAATGGAGAAACCCCACAACTTCCTTAGAGATAGAATCGACAGCAAATTAAAACCCAAAACAGTAAGATGATCTCCCGACAACAGTAACCTTCTTTCTTCCTTGCCCTGGTGTCTTTGTCACATACTCCAATTTTGCAAAAATAATTTATATTATTTGATATTATTTGAGGACAATATCTTAAATTTTATGCTAAGTTGTAATTGATGACTCAGCAGGGTCAAGGATATTTAATGTAATTCTGAATATTTTATTTATAAATAAATAAAGGAGGAGACAACAACTTAGGAGAGCTGTTAAAAGAGTGTTTACTGGTCAAATTGGTGGAGGAGATTGGGTGGAGAGCAAACTGACATGTGGCAGCATCCTCAAACCACTTGCAACTATTGCAGGTGGAAACCTCCCTACATTTGGGGTCATGATTCCCCAAGAAAGTGGAATCAAAGCAGGTGGCTCAATTAATGCAAACTGACACAAAAGACCTAGGCAATCTTTATAAAAATTCCCATTGAAGAGAGCTGAGGCTACTCATTCTAGAGAAGTGATCATTCAGGATGAATGAATGTACTTCAGAGAAATTCAATGGAAGGGAAATCTGGAAAGTGTTTGAGGGGTTAACTGCTGAATGATCTAGTTGCAAATTTTAAGCTGAACATCATACTACCGAGAGCAGAGTGTTTTACTG
This sequence comes from Pseudotsuga menziesii, assembly GCA_001517045.1. NCBI lineage: Eukaryota > Viridiplantae > Streptophyta > Pinopsida > Pinales > Pinaceae > Pseudotsuga > Pseudotsuga menziesii. Next base: position 11,405 of record LPNX011063078.1, read on the forward strand.
AGATATTGAACTAGTCAGTTGACAGAGGGTTCTACTATTTTCATTCTCCACCATTTCTCAGCCAAGAAGACCATGAACATGCTCGAGGGTCCTGAGGAAGCGTTGTTTAAGCGCTCTCCAGGAGATTGGTAGGGAGGAACGACCTCCTAACGCGATTGTCATCTGCCCTAAACAAGTTCCATGTTATTTTATTTTACTGTGTGTTGAGGCCTGGAAATTCATAGGCAACAACAGCAAGGGATTTTCCCCAGTCAACATTCCCAACTAGCCCATGACTATTTGGTGTAGGGAATCCGTCCGGTTTGCGGTCCGGCTACTGTAGGTCAAGTAACAAAATTAACAGGTTTTACCGGTTGCAGCCCGGTCCACCGTGTATATTTTTGTATTTTTAGTTTTAAGTATGACATGCAAGTGCCTAGATAAAATGCAGATTGATTTAGCATGCAAGGAGTGGTCACAATGTGATGCGCAGGTTCTTACCTCTCGTCTTAGACTCTCTTGCATCTGAATCTCACACAACAAGAAAATAAAACTAACTACCTAACCTATCCCTAGGGAGCAAGATTATCACTTATTAATGAGTAATGTATTTTGTGCATGCATTATGAAAAAAATCACAGATAGCTGATACTTCTTTCAAACACATGAACATTTAAAGATATTTGAACAACCAGATAGCCAATTGTTTATGAACAACATTCATTACTCATAGTGGAAATTTTCATAAAATAAACCAGAGATCATTTATACAAGAACATAGGTTCAAAGAGTTAGAACGATCTCACAGTTAATGGACACAAAGTTGAAAACGAAATAGTTCCTCTTCAACAAATCCATAGCATAACATTTGAACATTCCACCAAGCTTTCTCCAACAGGAAAACTGTAATTATCTATTGCAAAAGGAAATAGTTCTTTTTACAATATGTCTTCACCAATCTAACTGGGAAAAAGTGCTTCTCTTATCTAAATCTTCTATATTTATACAGAAAGAACAAAACTGTTGGGATGCCCACGAATGACTCTTGGGCTTCCCCAACTCTTCACCTCCCACACTTTTCTTGCATTAAGTGCTTATAAGATTTACAATATATTACAATAAATAAATAAAGTGCTCATGAGGAGGGTCCCACTTAACTATTCAAAAACTTCTTCCATGCTAAAGCCTCTGAGGCAATGCTTTCGAATTCAAAAGGTTCTAAGAAACGAATATTTATTTCGAATTTAGCAGCCTGATTTCTTATTACTTCTATTTTGGCTACGTTCAGACGAAGTTGGTCCTCAAGCAACTGCACACTAACCGCGGAATGAGCTACTTCATTCCTCAGGGTTTGCTCATCTAAGGATTTGATGTGTTGGATCATTTGTTCATCTTCCTGATACCTCCTTTGAAACATCTCCAAAAACAGGATGTGGTTTGGAAAGGTATCCATTCTCTATTCAGCCTCAACTTGGCAGCGATTATAAGTGATCAAAAGTCCTAAAGAATTCTGCACAAGCCCCCTTTGTCTTCTTGACAACCTTCTTGAATTATTCGGTTGTGTTTATGGCAAACTCCAGTAAATTGTAGTCTTGCCTCAGGGCTTGTTGATCTTTTGATGGTAGATCTACAGGGGTTTCTTCATTCGCTTCTAATCTCACCATCCTTCCTATCAGGACTTCTAAGATATCCTGCAATCTATCTACAAAATATGAATAAGTTTCCAAAATCTCTTCCAGCCGATTATCTACCTGCAATACCTTGCACCTTTCTTCCTCTATGGCTACTTGCAGCTGGTGCATCTTGCTCCTCTATGCCAGGACATGCTCCTTGAAAGGCTTAAGACTGACCTGTTATTCCTTGGCCTCTTCTAGAGCTGTTGTTAACGAGGTAATCTATTCTTTAAATTCTGCATTCTGCCCCTGAGATTGCCTCTCAGATTTCTCCAAGGTAGCTTTCTGCAGCTCCAACTCCCCTATCTTGCCTAGAAGCTACTCCTTTTCTATCCTCAACCCTTGACGTTCGTGCTGCAATTTCTCTATACCTTCTTGGGTAGCCTCCAAAGATCTCTTCTCGACTTGGAGGAACTGGAGCTCAACTTTTGAAGACTTTATTTCATGTTGTATGTCTTCAAACTTTCTTTTCAAGGTGCTACTTTCCTCTCTCTCTCTTCTTAGGGTGTCCTTTAGTTGGGCAGCGGACTTCTTTGACTGTTCAAGATTAGTCAATATCTGATCTACATTGTCCTCAGAAGTATGGATCAATGCATCCCCAGCTCTGATGGTGAATCTGGGGTCCTTGTCTATCCCATATACTACAGTATTCTCATTTATCATTTTACCTTCCTGCTCTCCAGTCTCAACCTTTCTCTTGGTCCTCTTCACTATCCTTTTCCTTTCCCTATCATAAAAGATAGTGTTGAAATCTGGTACCTCCTCCCCTTTCTTCTACTCAAAAGGGATTAGCCTAAGGGTGGGGACCATAGCCTGTCCTGGTGTGTTGCCAGCAGCTGCCTCAGGATCTTGAATATCAGGGTTCCCCAAGTCCTAAGCCTAACTGTCTACAGGATCAGAAGTTGATTGCTCTGTCACTGTCTCTGTTAGATTTAGCTTTTCTGCTTCCTGCTTCTTCAGCTCCTCATCCATCTTTCTTTTCTTTTCCTCCTCTTCACTCCGGGAAGCTTCTTCTACCTTTATAGCTGCTTCTTATTCAACTCTTCTCTTTTCTTCCTCCTCACCTTTGAGCCAGCTTTCAACTTCTTGTGCTAGCCTCCTAGCATTTTTGTCCATTTTTATGGCTTCTTCCTCCTCTGCCTTTTCTTGCTCATCTTGTCCTTTCCCGCCTTTGGTGGTGATTTTCTTCTTAAACCTTCTTCTTAAGGTTGTTATATTTTGTGCACCGCGGAAAATAGATTCCTCTCTATCCCAGTGGCTTGTGTATTCAAAATGTACATTCGCCTCTTTGCAGTGCTCTGCCACTTTATTCCGGGAATCATCCTTGTGGAAACGCATTTCCCCAAAATGGAATTTCCCCAATTCTTCCACAAATTCGTCAGCTTTCTTCACCCTTGTAAACTTGTAGCTTCCCAACCTGAATGGCAAAGGAGGGTAAGCTGCTTTCTTATTTTCAAATAGAAAGCTCCCTATGCCATCTAAAAAGACTTGTCTAACTGCCTCTTTGTGGACTACATAGTCAGTGGCATACTTTGGCAGTAGTGAGGGTGCTTTGGAGCATCCATACACTCTGAAATATAATCCATCCTCAGTTAAGTAATAGTCAGCATATTCTTCAATCACCTGCAATGCCTCCTCCGACATGCAGTTGCAGTCTTTCAAGAAAATCAAGGTATACAATGGCATAATGAAGTGCTCACACACTTCCTTATAGTGACTGTGGTATTTGTGTGCCCATAGTGGCTTGTATGCTGAGTAGATTGGGGTTCTTTCTCGGTCCCAGATACACGTCATATTGGGGAAGGGTTGGTTGTATAGTATGCAATCAATCAGTATAGAGCTCATGTAGAAATATGATCTCTTCTGGGACACCCCTCCTAATGCTGATGCAATGCAGGATGAGAGGCTATTGGATACAATATTTTCCCAGTTGAAAATTGCCCCCTGTGTTGCAACGTAGAAAATGATAGGCACTCTTTCTAACTTGAAGCTTTTACCGTGGGCCCTCCCAAAAATCCTGTTCAGCATCAGGGCAATGAACCTGTAAGGGGTTCTTAGATTGGCAGCATCATATTCCCCAGTCGGCCTAGTTCTAAAGTTCTTGCCAGGCATCAACATTCTCTTCAATGTCTCGACTAGGTCCATCTTAATTTCCTTCAGCCAGTCCTCAGTCAAGTACACCTGTGTTTTTGGTAAGTGGTATGCCAGTGCTACATACCTAGGGCTATAAGCAGCATAACCCTATTTATCAACATTTTCCAAAATCATGGTGGTTACATCTGCTCTGGGTAGAATCCACCCAATCACTTCTGAGCATGGAAAAAGCTCAGGTCTGGTGGAAATTTTCATCAATGCAGATCTCTCTATATTGGCATAGATGGTTTCTTCTTCAAACCCTATGTCAGGTACTTCTTAGCATGTTATTAATCTGTAAACTACCCCCCATTGATATTCGGGTTCCACACCCACTATGCATTTGGTGGCCTCGTAGATGTATTCAACTCTGGTAACCATTTCGACTTCGGGTTCCTCTTCTACTATGGGAGCCTTCTTCTTCTGACGTTTAGACATCTTGGATTCTGAGGAATTTTCCTGTCATACACAGGAATTGCTTTTAGGTTTTGTTGGGTTATTCCTAGATAACATTCAAAATGGAGACAAACTGTAGAAGCATTTTACCTCATCTATACTAAACATGGGTGCAGCTATGAAGAATAAACAAACAATGCTCACAAACCAAATGTTCCTGCATAAAATTATTCTTCCAAAAATGCTAAAACCAGCTCACAACCAACATTCGCAGAATTAACTTAGAATATCCTGGCCTTTCTAAAACAACGAATATCCCCCTCCTAATGCCGAAGCAGAAAACAATCTCAAAAACCCCTTCTCGGCGCTATGGATTACAACGTTACACGGAAAAAAATATGGTGCCTAATCCCAAGTGAGGACACTGCAAGTGGTAGCGCACTTAACTCCTAGAAGATAAGGGGAAGCTACTTGGTGTAAAAACACTCACCTCTCGGTCCGACTAGATAATGCATTCTCAACCTCAATTGGTCCGGGGTTCATATTCAAACTAAACAATCTCAACACTGCGACCCTGGTTCAAAAAAATGAGGGCGACCATATAGTGGAAACAAAACTCGACACCTCATAACAAAACAATGAAAACGCCCTCCCCGGATGGCCAAACACAGACTGGGGGAAACTGGTGCAGAAAACATAACGACCATCTGCACCGGTTTCCCCAGTAATCGAGTGCGGGCTGTAAAACCATAATGGCCATGAAAGAAAACATCAAGCAAAACCAAAAACACCCCCCACCGGGTCGCTAAACCTTCTACCTAGAACATATATACATGTTGGGATGGAAAACCTAGGTAACCACTAACCACAGAGGCGACGAATCGACCAAGGACAACAAAACAGTTTGACCAATCGAACGAAAAGGTAAACGGGCATAAGGGTCTACCTGGCACTGTGCTGCACGACTGGTGGAGAAAAAATCGCAACCTCCATGGCGGAGCCACCTAGGAGCGAAGGTACCGATAGCGAAAGCGTTGGTCTGCTCGAGCGATAACGACAGCACGGGGAATTCACCAAAATAACAATAAAATAATAAACCCCAAACCCAAAATATATACACCGCGGTCAACATGCAATCGACGGGAAAAAATCAAATCAATCGGGAGGCAAATGACTAAGGGATCGACGATCCTATCAACATCACCTCCGCAACGGCGGATGATGAAACAACCAGGAAACCCACAATGGCATTGGCGGAGAAACCAATCAACACTCGTATCGGAGCTCGTGAGACTAAGGCTTCGGGTCAATAGATGGTTAGAGAGCCGCAACGATGAAACCGTAAAAGAAACCAAGTTCCGTAGACCAGCAAAAATCGGAGTAAACACAAACATGACTTCGGCCAAAAAATAACGGTCACTCGGAAAACAAAATCAAACTTCATTGGAAAGATAGTGTTTTTCAAAGTCGTAACGACGAAAGCTGAAATACAAAGGATCTGCGAGTCAAAATGGTGGGGATCGGAAGAGGACACAACAACTTTCAGAGAACTTCGCAGTACCTTGTTCACAACGGCAGAAGACGTATAGACAAAGGTTCTGACGGGATCTCAAAACAATTGCTGATAAATAAAAATGCATCAGAGACCAAATACACTTGACTCAGACTTGATGTCCTGTTCTTTTCCGCAACTGCAGGCGTGAAGATAACTGGACTCCCGACTAAAAAATCTCACATGCTTTCGACGGCAAGGCAGAATCAAATCAAAACGTAAAAAATCGTTGGCATCAAAGTAATCTTTGCGCAAACATCAAGGAAAAAGCAAAAGCTGAGCAAAATGAATTAAAGGAGGGTCCCAAAAATTTTGGAATTTTGGGAAAATGTTGCAGCTGCAACAATTGGCAACTACTTGGTGAACCCCAGATTTCTGAATCAACTTCCTCCCAGTAAAATACCGTTTAATCATTTAGCTCATAAGTTGAAAACTTCTAGATGCTTGTATTCCTAAGATGGCAAACACATGCATTTGAATCATTTAGGACAGTCCATTCTTTGGGAAGGGGAACGCAAAATATTTAAAGTCCGGATAAGTCTTTTGAGGCTTAGTAGGTGAGTTTTATTTTACCTATGTCTTTGGGTAGTTTCTAGCTTGGACACCACAGGATCGTAACATATGGCAAACATAACTATTCATTTGTTCCTCATTCCCATGCCACTTGAACTTTTGTGCCTTTTTTGAACTTTTGTTCTTTTGAGTCCTCCATTTGCTTTTCTTTCTAAATTTTATTCAGGCTCTTCTATCCATAGTGTCCTTTTGTGTGAGAGACATATTTACTTTTCATCTCATGGACCCGAGAAGAACTTTTAGCAGATTGATGTTCATGTTTCTGATACTTTGCTTTGATATGTATTGCTTCTTTTAGGAGTTTTGACTCTTAACAGCCTTTAGGCTTTTTGAAATCATGGCATGGGATCATTTATATATAATAAAATATTTACCTTGCTTCCTTTCCGTGGGTCCTTTGTTGTCACCCCCTAGGACATCTTAGATATGAAATGGATGGAGCCTCGAAATAGTATTCCAGACCTCTTAATTCTGAATTATTTTTAGGGGTTGAGCAGGACTTCAATGAGTGCATAGCCATTTAGGAAAACTACTTACTAGAAGAAATTATATCATTTCCAATTAAAATGCATAGTCTTATCCCAAAGATTTCAGTTAATCGAGAACCCTAATGCTTTCCATGCAACCAAAAGTTTGCCTCTTTTATTCAAAAAAAACAAACCAAAATAACCAGAAATAAAAGCGGTAAATCAAAGTAAAACTGCATCGAATTATTTATGTACAAGGTCATCAAATCAAAAGAAAAATAAAATTGTGCCCACCCCTGAAAATCTATCAACTTATGAGTCAAGGGGCTAGGCTGGATTGCAGACATGAGATACCTAACCATGATCTAATTCTGCTATTTTTGAAACCGAAACTATGTCTACCGATTTACAATCAATCTCATCAGCCTGTGAAAATTGAAGGAGATCAGGATGCGTGTGAGTCATATTGTTGGATTTTTCTGATGCATGATATCTTAGTTCAAGCTCTGTTAGATAATTCCCCAAAAGATAATTAGAAGATTCATTACCTTCTTCCAACTTAGTGATATTGTGTTTCAAATAAGGTTCCCTTAAAATTTTGATCCGATTTGGGATCCCCTTATGAGGCAACCACAAATGTGACCAATCTGAAGCAAAATACCCTTTTAACCTTGCGAACCAGTCACAATTCAGAATAAGTCCATATCCATCCGGTATGTCATCCACCACAATATCAATAAATTGACATATCTTGTTATTTGTAGATAAACGAATGAGAACATTCTCCATTTCTCCCACTACTTTGACATTAGTTCTGTCTAGTTGAGTGACTTCCCAAGCAGTAGGTTTTGGCTGCCCATTATTTTTTTTGCAAACTACGAGTGACATAACATTCACTGATGATCCAGAATCTACCAAACAATTATGCACCTTATGATTCAACATTTCCAGAGTCAAAAGGAAAGGTGGGGTTCTAGCTTTCCCTTCTCCAAATGATTCGACAGCTTCCTTCACAGGTTGGTTTTCGTTAGGTATCTCTTCCTTTGGCTCTTCAGGCTTTTCAATATCTTCTTTGTTGACACCTACTTGTTCTTCGATAAGCTTAGCAGGCTTGTTGATTTGCTTCGGATCTTGGTTGATAATGGTAATTTCAGGTACTTTGTCCTCAACATTGTTGTTTGGCTGTTTCCTGACATTCTCTTGCAACTTCTTAATATTTGAGATTATTGAATTGCCTTTATTTACCAAATTCATGTATTTTATTGTCGTTGGTATATTCTCAGGTTTAAGAGTACTTTTTTCTATATCAAGCAGCGAGACACAATCCCATAAAAACATGGTATCATTTTCTTGTTTTTCTATGGTCTTATTACCTTTCTCCTCACCATCACTGTCCTCAGTCAATTTAGAGTCCAAGATTTGTTTCATTACCAATGTCATTGAATTTGACCATTGAGGACAATTCTTTTCAGAATGGGGTTGTTGGTGAAAAGTGTAGAAATGATCCATCCCTACCTCTGTCAGATTCATTGATGCTGAACCGTGTGGAGGGGTCTTGAATTGGTTTTTATCTTCCCTTTTTTTGTAGTAAGGCTTATAAGCTTTTTGAGCTTCTTTTTCTTTCTCCAAATCTATTATTCTGTTGGAAAGCTTTTGCATCATCTTTAACATCCCCTCAAAATCATGTGATTGCTCGTCTTTAGGTTTGGACAGCAATAAGGCTCTTTTCCCGGAAGTTTTTTCTCCAGATTGCTCGGGATAATCTTCTATACTTTCCTTTTCAACCTCTACTCTTTCTGCTTCTTCATAAGTCTCTGCTAACGTAGGTTTAACCTGAGCTTTTGCGAACATAGCCAAATCCGGACCTAAGGCTGAGGTATAATACTCAATCAGAACTTTATCATAAGGCTTATCAGTTGCAGAGAAGTTCTTGAGGTAAGCAGAAAATATTTGAGTGAAATTGTCTACCTTTTCATTCCTTTCTTTTTTTAAAGCGCCCAAACTTTTCATTAGTGCTGCATGCGTCTTTTGGGCTGCATACTTGTTTTTGAAAATCCTTTCAAAGGTATCCCAATCTGGGATAGAGTTGGCAGGCAAACCAAAGTACCAGGATGCTGCTGCTCCTTTAAGGGTGTGTGGAAAAAGTCTACAAACAACATCCTCATATTCCCCGACCCTTAATCCTTCTATTGCCAAATAGAAACTTTGCAAATGATCATCTACTACAATCTTCTCATTAGGATCAAACTTAGGCAGCAAATTCTCAAAAGCTTGAGGTAAGTCATGCAACGGAGCTGTTAGGTTCAAGGGTGATCTGGATTTCCAAGCTGATGGTGGATTTGGTGGGTTAGGTGGCTGATTTACATTTATACCTGCCATGAGTTTGGGTGGAGAGTGAGCAGGTGAAGGAATAGCAGTCCGCATAGGTGAACAGTAAGGTGTGTTTGGGCCTACTTGATTCAAAGGCTGAACTACCTCATGTAATGCTACTTCTACTAACTCTTCCCAATCTCCAACTAACACTGAATCTTCCAAGATGGGACAGTCTTTTTTCTTGTATTCTCTTCGAGGTAAATCAGGGATAATGGGTAATCCTCCAATAATCTTTACATAAGCCCGTGTGTGTCTCCTCAGATCATTTATCACTTGGTTGTCTACATCAAACAAATGTTCCCTATTCTCTTGAGTATTTGGATTAGGACACAAATTGCTTTCAAAATTATCACTAGTGGAGTTATTTCAAGAAAATGGATTTCCCTGTCCAACCATGCACTGGCGGCCCTCCTTCTAGCACCACAAACTGTTGAGGCTTGGAAATTCGTAGGCAACAACAACAAGGTATTCTCCCCAATCAACATTCCCAACTAGCCCATGACTGTTTGGTGTAGGGAATCCGTCTGGTTTGTAGTCCGGCTACCGTAGGTCAAGTAACAAAATTAACAGGTTTTACCGGTTGTAGCCTGGTCCACTGTGTATATTTTTGTATTTTTAGTTTTAAGTATGACATGCAAGTGCCTAGCTAAAATGCAGATTGATTAAGCATGCAAGGAGTGGTCACAATGTGATGCGCAGGTTCTTACCTCTCGTCTTAGACTCTCTTGCATCTGAATCTCACACAACAAGAAAATAAAACTAACTACCTAACCTATCCCTAGGGAGCAAGATTATCACTTATTAATGAGTAATGTATTTTGTGCATGCATTATGAAAAAAATCACAGATAGCTGATACTTCTTTCAAACACATGAACATTTAAAGATATTTGAACAACCAGATAGACAATTGTTTATGAACAACATTCATTACTCATAGTGGAAATTTTCATAAAATAAACCAGAGATCATTCATACAATAACATAGGTTCAAAGAGTTAGAATGATCTCACAGTTAATGGACACAAATCTGAAAATGAAATAGTTCATCTTCAATAAATCCATAGCATAACATTTGAACATTCCACCAAGCTTTCTCCAACAAGCAAACTGTAATTATCTATTGCAAAAGGAAATAGTTCTTCTTACAATATGTCTTCACCAATCTAACTGGGAAAAAGTGCTTCTCTTATCTAAATCTTCTATATTTATACAAAAAGAACAAAACTATTGGGCTGCCCACGAATGACTCTTGGGATTCCCCGACTCTTCACCTCCCACACTTTTCTTTCATTAAGTGCTTAAAAGATTTACAATATATTACAATAAACAAATAAAGTGCTCATGAGGAGGGTCCCGCTTGACTATTCAAAAACTTCTTCCATGCTGAAGCCTCCGAGGAAATGCTTTCGAATTCAAAAGGTTCTAAGAAATAAATATTTATTTCAAATTTAGCTGCCTGATTTCTTATTACTTCTATTTTGGCTGCGCTCAGACGAAGTTGGTCCTCAAGCAACTGCACACTAACCGCGAAATGAGCTACTTCATTCCTCAGGGTTTTCTCATCTAAGGCTTTGATGTGTTGTATCCTTTGTTCATCTTCCTGATACCTCCTTTGCAACATCTCCAAAAATAGGCTATGGTATGGAAAGGTATCCATTCTCTGTTCAGCCTCAACCTGGCAGCGATTATAAGTGATCAAAAGTCTCCTAAATAATTCTGCACAAGCCCCCTTTGTCTTCTTGACAGCCTTCTTGAATTATTCGGCTGTGTTTATGGTAAACTCCAGTAAATCGTAGCCTTGCCTCAAGGCTTGTTGATCTTTTGATGGTAGATCTACAAGGGTTTCTTCATTCGCTTCTAATCTCGCCATCCTTCCTGTCAAGACTTCTAAGATATCCTGCGATCTATCTACAAAATATGAAGAGGTTTCCAAAATCTCTTCCAGCTGATTATCTACCTGCAAGACCTTGCACCTTTCTTCCTCTATGACTACTTACAACTGGTGCATCTTGCTCCTCTGTGCTAGAACGTGCTCCTTGAAAAGCTGAAGACTGACCTACTATTCCTTGGCCTCTTCTAGAGATTTTGTTAATGAGGTAATCTATTCTTTAAATTCTGCATTCTGCCCTTGAGATTGCCTCTCAGATTCCTCCAAGGTAGCTTTCTGCATCTCCAACTCCCCTATCATGCCTAGCAGCTGCTCCTTTTCTATCCTCAACCCTTGACATTCGTGCTGCAATTTCTCCAGACCTTCTTGGGTAGGCTCCAGAGATCTCTTCTCGACTTAGAGGAACTGGAGCTCAGCTTTTGAAGACTTTATTTCATCTTGTATGTATTCAAACTTTCTTTTCAACCTGCTACTTTCCTCTCTCTCTCTCTTCTTAGGGTGCCCTTTAGCTGGGCAGCAGACTTCTTTGACTGTTCAAGATCAGTCAATATCCGATCTATATTGTCCTTATAAGCATGGCTCAATGCAGCCCCAGCTCTGATGGTGAATCTGGGGTCCTTGTCTGTCCCATATACTACAATCTTCTCATTTATCATTTTACCCACCTACTCTCCAGTCTCGACCTTTCCCTCGGTCCTCTTCACTATCCTTTTCCTTTCCCTATAATAAAAGATAGTGTTGAAATTTGGTACCTCCTCCCCTTTCTTCTGCTCAAAAGGGATGAGCCTAAGGGTGGGGACCATAGCCTGTCCTGATGTGCTGCCAGTAGCTGCCTTAGGATCTGGAATATCAGGGTTCCCCAAGTCCTGAGCCTGACTGTCTATAGGATCTGAAGTTGATTGCTTTGTCACTGTCTCTGTCAGCTTTAGCCTTTCTGCTTCTTGCTTCTTCAACTCCTCATCTATCTTTCTTTTCTTTTCCTCCTCTTCACTCCGGGTAGCTTCTTCTGCCTTTCTAGCTGCTTCTTGTTCAACTCTTATCTTTTCTTCCTCCTCACCTTTGAGCCAGCTTTCGGCTTCTTGTGCTAGCCTCCTAGCATTTTCCTCCCTTTTTTTGGCTTCTTCCTCCTCTACCTCTTCTTGCTCATCCTGTCCTTTCTCGCCTTTGGTGGGGATTTTGTTCTTAAACCTTCTTCTTAAGGATGTTATATTTTGTACACTATGTAAAATAGATTCCTCTCTGTCCCAGCGGCTTGTGTATTCAAAATGTACATTCGCCTCTTTGCAGTGCTCTGCCACTTTATTCCGAGAATCATTCCTATGGAAACGCATTTCCCCAAAATGGAATTTCCCCAATTCTTCCACAAATTCGTCAGCTTTCTTTACTTTTGTAAACTTGTAGCTTCCCAACCTGAGTGGCAAAGGAGGGTAAGCTACTTTCTTATGTTCAAACAAAAAGTTCCCTATGCCATCTAAAAAGACTTTTCTAACTGCCTCTTTGTGGACTACATAGTTAGTGGCATACTTTGGCAGTAGTGAGGGTTCTCTGGAGCATCCATACATTATGAAATATAATCCATCCTCATTTAAGTAATAGTCAGCATATTCTTCAATCACCTGCAATGCCTCCTCTGACATGCAATTGCACTCTTTCAAGAAAATCAAGGCATACAATGGCATAATGAAGTGCTCACACACTTCCCTGTAGTCACTGTGGTATTTGTGTGCCCACAGTGGCTTGTATGTTGAGTAGATTGGTGTTCTTTCCCGGTCCCAGATACACCTCATATTGGGGAAGGGTTGGTTGCATAGTATGGAATCAATTAGTATAGAGCTCATGTAGAACTCTGATCTCTTTTGGGAGAGCCCTACTAATGCTGATGCAATGCAGGCTGAGAGGCTGTTGGATACAATATTTGCCCAGTTGAAAACTGTCCCCCGTGTTGCAAAGTAGAAAATGATAGGCACCCATTCTAACTTGAAGCTTTTACCATGGGCCCTCCTGAAAATCCTGTTAAACATCAGGGAAATGAACCTGTAAGGTGTTCTTAGATTGGCAGCATCATATTCCCCGGTCGGCCTAGTTCTAAAGTTCTTGCCAGGCATCAGTATTCTCTTCAGTGTCTCAACTAGGTCCATCTTAATTGCCTTCAGCCATTCCTCAGTCAAGTACACCTGTGCTTCTGGTAAGTGGTATGCCAGTGCTACATACCCAGGGATATAAGCAGCATAATTATGTTTATCAACATTTACCAAAATCATGGTGGTTACATCTGCCCTGGGAAGAATCCACCCAATCACCTCTGAGCATGGAAAAAGCTCAGGTCTGGTGGCAATTTTCATCAATGCAGATCTCTCTATATTGGCATAGATGGTTTCTTCTTCAAACCCTATGTTAGGTAATTCTCGGCGTGTTATTAATCTGTAAACTTCCCCCCATTGATATTTGGATTCCACACCCACTATGCATTTGGTGTCCTCGTAGATGTATTCAACTCTGGTAACGATTTCAACTTCGGGTTCCTCTTCTACTACGGGAGCCTTCTTCTTCTGATGTTTAGACATCTTGGATTCTGAGGAATTTTCTTGTCATACATAGGAATTGCTTTTAGGTTTTGTTGGGTTATTCCTAGATAGCATTCAAAATGGAGACAAACTGTAGAAGCATTTTACCTCGTCTATATTAAACATGGGTGCAACTATGAAGAATAAACAAACAATGCTCACAAACCAAATGTTCCTGCATAAAATTAATCTGTCGAAAAGGCTAAAACCAGCTCACGACCAACATTTGCAGAATTAACTTAGAATATCCTAGCCTTTCTAAAACAAGGAATATCCCCCTCCTAATGCCGAAGCAGAAAACAATATCAAAAACCCCTTCTCGGCGCTATGGATTACAATGTTACGCGGAAAAAAATATGGTGCCTAATCCCAAGTGAGGACACTGCAAGTGGCAGCGCACTTAACTCCTAGAAGATAAGGGGAAGCTACTTGCTGTAAAAACACTTGCCTCTCGGTCCGACTAGATAATGCATTCTGAACCTCAACTGGTCCGGGGTTCATATTTGAACTAAACAATCTCAACGCTGCGACCCTGGTTCACAAAAAAGAGGGCGACCATATAGTGGAAACAAAACTCAGCACCTTGTAAGAAAACCATGAAAACTCCCTCCCCAGATGGCCAAACACAGACTGGGGGAAACTAGTGCGGACAGCGTAAGGGCTGTCTGCACCGGTTTCCCCAGCAATCGAGTGCAGGCTGTAAAACCATAACGGTCGTGAAAGAAAACATCAAGCAAAACCACAAACACCCCCCACCGGGCCTCCAGAACTTCTACCTAGAACATATATACATGCTGGGATGGAAAACCTAGGTAACCACTAACCACAGAGGTGACAAACCGACCAAGGACAACAAAACAGTTTGACCAATTGAATGAAAAGGTAAACGGGCATAAGGGCCTACCTGGCACTGTGCTGCGCGACTGGTGGAGAAAAAATCACAACCTCCATGGTGGAGCCACCTAGGAGCGAAGGTACCGACAGTGAAAGGATTGGTTTGCTCGAGTGATAACGACAGCATGAGGAATTCGCCAAAATAAAAATAAAATAATAAACCCCAAACCCAAAATGAAATCGGTGGGAAAAAATCAAATCAATTGGGAGGAAAACGACTAAGGGATCGACAATCCTATCAATATCGCCTCCGCAACGACGGATGATGAAATAACCAGGAAACCCACAATGGCATCAGCGGAGAAACCAATCAACACTCGCATCGAAGCTCGCGAGACTAAGGCTTCGGGTCAATAGATGGTTAGAGAGTCGTAACGACGAAGCTGTAAAAGAAACCAAGTTCCGCAGACCAACAAAAATTAGAGTAAACACAAACATGACTTCGGCCAAAAAATAACGGTAACGCGGAAAAAAAAATCAAACTTCATCGAAAAGATAGTGTTTTTCAAAACCGTAACGGCGAAAGCTAAAATCCAAAGGATCCGTGAGTCAAAACGACGGGGATTGGAAGAGGACACAACAACTCTCGGAGAACTTCGCAGTACCTTCTCTGCAACGGTGGAAGACGTATAGACAAAGGTTCCGACGGGATCTCAAAACAACTGCCAATAAAGAAAAAATCATCAGAGAACAAATACACTTGACTCAGACTTGATGCCTTGTTCCTTTCCACAACGGCGGGCGTGAAGATAACTCGACTCCCGACTAAAAAATCTCACATGCTTCCGACGGCAAGGCAAAATCAAATCAAAACGTAAAAAATCGCTGGCATCAAAGTAATCTTTGCGCAAACATCAAGCAAAAACCAAAAGCTGAGCAAAATGAATTAAAAGAGGGTCCCAAAATTTTTGGAATTTTGGGAAAATGTTGCAGCTGCAACACTGTGTTAGTTAAATAAATCTTAGTTTGACTGGTATATGAATGTTAAAGTTTAGTTTGTGAAATGTTAGAAGTAGTATTCTTAAGAGATTGATTTAAGAAATGAAGTTGATTTAGAAAAGTAATGAGTTAGAATGAAAATAAATTTCTAGACTGTGTTTTTCCACACCTGGAAACCAGGTCGTACTCTAGCACAGTTAGAATGCTTTAAATAGTTGAAAGAAATTCATAAGAGAATGAAAATAAAGATAGGATTATGTATCTGTAGTTAGCAGAGTAATTTATTCAATGTTTAAGTTATTAGAAAAGAACAGTGTTATGGTTTATTTATGTTTATTGTTTTACTGAATATAATTAAATAAAAATGTTGAAAAAGAAATAGTAAGACTACACTAGAGTTATAATAAATAAATATACAGATACAATAAAAATTATAGAAGATACATAAATAAGTACCTAAACAAGGTATTAACCACACTTAAATCTTTTATCTTAAACTATTATTTAATATAAACTAGAATAGGATTATGTTTACAAAACTTTTATTAATAGAAAGTAATCAAAGTTACAGAGTTAATATTTTAATCTTTACAAAACTTTGAATCTTTACTAAGTTACAGAACAGTAAACAAATACAAATATAAAGGTAAACAGTAAATAGAATAAAACCAAGAAATTACCTATTTAAGAAATAATTATTTACCAGACAAGCTCATAACCTGTGTAAGTTAAACCTGAGGGTCAAAACCCTAGTTTTTCTTTTATCTTTTTTTTTATAATAAACATATTCTTTAATAACAGAATAAATGAATTAAAATAGAAAAACTATAAGTTATGCATTAAACTGATTTCAGTCTTATCTCAAGAATCTTAGGGTATATTTATAAACTCTTTTATTATTAAAAATACTTCATAAACAGGTTAAATAACATTATTACTCTTGTAATAATGAAATAGAATTAAACAGAGACCAATGCACAACTAATAAATTTAAGAATATATCTATATATGGGTTCTCTCCCAGTAAACCCTAGCTATTTTATCCTAACTGATAAATATAAATTTATAAATTTTACCTTACGACTGAGTTACAATCTTCACAACAACCTTAATTATTTACAAGAAAATTCTTTATCAGTAAATTTATTTCACTGACAGTGAAGAAGAACAACCTCATTTACAGTAATATCTTTTATAAGACAATGTATAAATTTTCAGAGTATTCGAAATAGAGATCAATTAAAAAAAACATGAAAAACATGAGAAACTCCATATGTTAAGAAACATGGTATGATATTACTTAGCCATAAGGATGTAATTCCTGTTTACAAGTCAAAGAAAAGCTAAATACAAGTCACGGCATAGAAGCCGGAGTTACCCTGCAATAGACAAGGGTTTTAATAACAAAAACTAAGTAATAACTGAAAACCAAGCATCTAAACAATGGAGGAACTGAAGCCGTGCTTCCTTTCCAACTGAAAACCCTTTTTCCCTTAACCATTGTAAGCAGGGAGATGCCATGTTTTAATTGGGGCTTACCCATTTGGCCTTGAAGTCAATTCAACGTTGGAGAGGATTCTTCCAAGCGTATAGATAAACTGTAACCCACAAAGCGAAGACCAAAGACTTATTTTAGAAGCTATATTTTCTAATACTAAAACTGTAACTTGAATTTTATAAATAATGGTATGGAAAAACTTATACTTGAAGGAAAATAAATCTGGAGCCGAGGAGGAATCGAACCAGCACAACGAACAACACTCTGAAGAACAAACCCTCGTGCTAATCTGTGACAGAGGCAGCGGGATTCACATTCCAAACTACACCAACGATGGAGCAGGTTGAAAGCTATGAAAATGGCAATGCAAGGAACCGACACTCTAAAATATTGACAGAGTAAAACCACTCCCACAACGATACACGACTTACAGAAGAAAAGCAAGACACGAGCTATGCATCACTCAACTCGTATACTAGAGTTGCAACACTTCCTCACACACAAAATGGAGCTGTAAAATGAGAACAAGCGAGCCACTCATGGCCGCAAAGAAACCAAACAGTGTAGAGCTAAACCCTCATAGAAGAATGAGAAGTTAGGGTTACATTGCAAGTTTTTAAATCG
The DNA here is from genome assembly GCA_001517045.1 of Pseudotsuga menziesii. Lineage (NCBI taxonomy): Eukaryota > Viridiplantae > Streptophyta > Pinopsida > Pinales > Pinaceae > Pseudotsuga > Pseudotsuga menziesii. The sequence continues at coordinate 28,960 of LPNX011063078.1, forward strand.
ACTATTTCCTGGTGGAGGCTTCTCCACGTGCCCACTGAAATTTTTATCAAGTTGTGGGTCGAGCCATATAGTTCTCCTTCACTGTCGGGAAAAACAACATTATTGCCAATCATACAATGTTTTAACACTAATGATAAGGTTGGTAACATATCATTGTTATGTCAGATAGCATGGAAATCAACCCATCGATATAATCATATATTATATTCCAGCAACAATACATTTTGGTATAAAGTCAATTCGTTGTATGTGCTGTTCGCTAACACTACAATCAATATATTGTGAAAACATATTATAAATTACTATCATTTGCATTGAATAACACTAAATTCAATTATTGGAAAATGAATATAGTGGAGATCAATATTGAAGTTTAGGCCTTTAACTTATAGTCAATAGTACTCCTAATGATTCTTCACACAAACCCTATTTTTTTAAAAAGGAGTAATGCTATGTTTACATTAGTGTTATGCAAAATCAAAGTTGATAAGATAAATATCTTAGGTTCAACTTTGCTTATATAAAAGTTAGGTAGTATATTCTACACAAGAATATCTTCTACATTTGCATGAAGTAGACAGTGTCATAGATGAGAGACTTCTTAAAAGTTAGTGATATTTGGGTTTCCGTAAAGAACCAAGTTCTTATTAATTAAACCAATGTTTAGATTAAACTTGGTAAATACAGGATAGTAAGACTATCCAGGGTTAAAGATAGAATCACTTAGTAATGCTATCAAGTGATGTAATTTTGTTACAATACTTGTGACAAGATGAAACTACAAAGATCGGAATTATAACTTAACGACTTTTGTGTAAGTGAACATTTATAAGTGTAATACAATAATAAGCTGATAATTTTTCTCTACTAGAGCATAATCAAAAGTAGAGCTAAAGGTTCTATTGTAAGCTCTTTCTTTGAAGGCCTTAGATTTATTTTCATGCTTATAAGTAGTGTTTTAGATATTAGAAATAGCAATGGCAGTAAACTCTTGTTTCAGTAAAAATGTAGTTATATTAAATCAGGAGCACCATATAGAACTTGTAAGTAACTTAGCTTATAGCTGGAAAGAAGATTTTCTGAAGTAGAAGTTCATGCTGGTGAAAGACATTTAGTATGGCAAGGATATTGGTCTTTCGACATAAACTTAAAATACTGTCATAGTTGCAAAACAAATAAAGAAAAGTTACTTTACCTCGTAGTATCCTTGAACTCTATTAAGCAAATTTTTACTCTAGCATTTTATATATGCTAAAGAAAAACATCTGGAATTTAACGCTTTAACAAACTCCTATTTGTTCAAAATTTACCTGTTGAACCTGTAAGATCTAGAAATCCAGTTGAGTTAGCAATTGCTAAGTAAGCCCCAGTTTAGAACATAATTTCTCACCTACTTGACAAAATCAAATCATCAGTATAGCCAGAAGCAACTAAATGCATGTCATATACATAACATATCAAAATTAAAGTGGTATTAGTCTTTATGTGTTGAAGTTAATCACTACTTTTGTTAACTGTCTCATCTTTCCGCTATCTTCCAGTGGTTATCAAACTGCGACTATAGACATTTTATGTTACATTAAATTTTTTTAATTTTTGTGAAAATTTGGGGTTTTGACATGTGGTATCAGAGCACAAGGTTCAAACATCAGGCCTTGATGAAGCCCAACATGCTTTTATGAAACAGTGAATTTAAATTATTTTGTTGATGTTATTTTCTTTTAATGTTGTTCAACAGAGAAATTGTTTCTGAAGTTTAACAACAGGGATGGAAAGATTGGAGGAATATGCGGAAGAGGAATCTCCCTTTACTGAACGAGAAAACTTACAAAGAGACCCTATACAAGAAGACAACCACTCATTCCTAAGAACTTTTACAAACAGTAAAAGACTTAAGATCTGAAATGGAATCTGTTAAACGAGAAAATTAAAGGATTCTTAGAGCTTAGGAGGAGCTGAATAAGATCCTAACAGAAATATTTCAAACTGAGGCAAGGGGTAAAAGAGCTTATTCAGAAGATATAAGTCACCAACATAAATATAAAAAGATTAAACAGACTAAAAATGAAAGCAGCTCATCTTCAGAGGTATTTGGTGATCAACGTAATTTTCATTCCACTAGTGATAGTAGTGATGACAACCATTATACTAAAAAGAGAAAATATAAACCTTATGAGGAAATTTCTGGGGAGTTTAAAAAGATTTAACCACCGACATTCAATGGAGAAACTGAGAAGGGGGAGGAAGCGGAATCCTGGTTATCTCAAATGAAGAAGTACTTCCAGATTTATAACTATTCTAACCAATTAAAGGCTAGAATGGCTATCTACAATATTTCAGGGAAGGCTGATATATGGTGGAAAGACTTATAGAGAGTGAAGGGAATAAGAGAAGAATTTAAATTGGAGTGCCTTCAAGAAGTACTTTAAAAAGAAATTTCTATCTGAGCAGTACTATGAAGAGAGAGCAAAATAATTCTATGAGCTTAAATTAGGTTCAATGACTATGAAGGATTTGAACAAGAAGTTTTTAAGTCTGCTTAGGTATGTGCCATACCTTGTAGATGAAAAACCGAAGGTACAACGATTCCTCAGTTGTTTAACTTATCACATCGAGGATATGATTGAGTATGAAAATCCAAAAACTCTGGAAGAAGCTATGAGGAAAGCCAATTTTTGTTATGGATAGAATCAGAAGAAGGAGAGCATGGCTAACTGGAAGGCCAAAAATAATAAAAACCATTATGATCAAAAGAAGAAAGAGTTTGTGCCCAACCAGAATTCTAAAAATAATAAGGCCAAAAATTTTCCTAACAAGAATTTCCAAGGGAATAAGAATAATTCACCAAGCAATCAGAGCAATTCAAAGGGTAAATAGTCTGCTAATAATCATGGTAATTACACAAAGAACTTTGAATGCAAAGAACCTATAAAGTGTTGGGAGTGTAATGGCCCACATTATGCTTTAGTCTGTCCTAATCAGAAAAAGACTGTCATCCATACCATATAGGAGGAGATGACTGTTGGAGACTTAGCGAGGACTATGCCTAGGCTCAATGCAGCCTTGGAGAATCGACAGGTAGACTATCAAAATTCTATGGTGGAAGTAGAAGGTATGATAAACCAAACCCCTATAGCTATTTTAATTGATCCAGGAGCTAGTCTCAGTTATATTTCACCTAAATTGGTAGAAAAATGTAAGCTGACTATTGAAAAATTTGAAAATTCTTGGTTGGTTCAGTTAACCACTGGTGCAAAAAGGAAGGTAACTTGTTTTGTAAATAAATGTGTAGTAGTTATGGATCAATTTGAAACTGTTGTAAATATTAATGTACTACCTCTTGGTTCTTACGATATACTAATCGGTATGGATTGGTTAGAGCAACATAGGGTGATATTAAAATGTTATGATAAAACCTTTACATGTATAAATAATGATGGAAAAATCAATAAGTGTAAAGGAAATCCCTAGAAAAACAACCATAAGGCAGATCTCTGCTCTACAGCTTAAGAGAGATGTTAGGAAAGCTTGCAAGGCTTATGCAGTAACAGTAAATGATGAGGAAAACCTAAATAGTACAGATAAATTAAAATTGGAAGATATACTAGTTTTAAAAGAGTATGCAAATGTATTTCTGGAAGAGATTCTGGGACTACCTCTAAAAGGGGAACTCGATTTTACCATTGAGCTAGTACTTGGTGCAGTACCCAGCTCGAAGGCCCCTTATCGAATGAACATACTTGAACTTAATGAACTGAAGTCACAATTAAAAGAACTTATTGACAAGAATTATATACGACCCAGTGTGTCTCCCTGGGGGGCACTTGTCATCTTCGTTAAGAAAAAGGACATAACTATGCGACTTTGCATAGACTACCGTGTTAAATTTCCATAGGCTTAGCTAAGACATCAGTATTTCATTTCATTTTCATAACAAAAGCATATAAACAGGATCACTGAAAGATAGACAAGCACAACCATACAAAAGGAACACAAAGATTTATCCTGGGAAAACCCTAAAGGGAAAAACCCAGCAAAAGCTTCCTCAATATAGATGCCCTAAAAAGATAAAAGATAAAACCAGCAAGGAGATCAAAGCCTGGTCCTCCTCCTTCTCCAGCTACTTCTCTTCTCCACCAATGCGCTACACAAGTGAGAGTGTGTGTGTCAAATGAGGAGCACTACACCTCTATTTATATTCATCCGTTCACTTAAGTTAACTCATTTGACATGTAGGCTCGAGTTACACATGTAGACTCAAGTAACCACACTGGGGTGCTAATGACCCACTTTACAATTAGAGGGGACTACCTCATGACTCTTATTAGTTCTTATGATTAGGAGCATCGGGGTACAATGTAATACAAGTGGTTCTCCCAGTAGGACCATCGGGGACCACAAAAAAATACATATAGAATATTCTTCGAAGTTACAATATTTCAACACTCCCCCTTAACGAGAAGGGTATTCTACAGCAACTTCAACAACAACAAGAGTAGAGATAGGGGACATCATCAACATCAGCAGGGTAACACATCTATAAATCATTGGAAGCTTTTCAACATCATGTAGTCTTCATCTTCAATCTTCAGTCTTCATCATCAACAACATCTTCAGTCTTTGATCAGCAACATCTTTAGCATTTTGATTTTTCAATTAGCAACGACATATTCAGCACTTGGACCTTTCGATCAGAAACATCTTCAGCACTTTGGCTGTTCGATCAGCAACAACATCTTCAACATTTTGACCTTTAGATCAACAACATCTTCAGCACTTTGACTTTTCGATCAGCAACAACATCTTCAGCATTTTGACTTTTCGATCAGTAACAAAATCTTCAGCACCTTGACCTTTCGATCAGTAGCAACATCTTCAGTACTTTGACCTCTCGATCAGCAATATCATCATAAACACTTTGCCCTTTCATTCAGCAACATCATCATCATCATCATCATATTCTGATCTGTCGATCATAATCATCATCACATTCTGATCTTTCGATCAGAAACATCATCATCATACTCTGATCTTTCGATCAGAAACATCATCAACATAGAAACATCATCATCATACTCTGATCTTTCGATCAGAAACATCATCAACATACTCTGATCTTTCGATCAGAAACAACATAATCATACTCTGATATTTTGATCAGAAACATCATAATCATAGTGCGTCATCATCATACTCTGATCTTTATATTAGTACGTCATCATCATCATACTCTGATATTTCGATTAGTATGTCATCATCATCATACTCTGATCTTTTCGAATCAGTACATCATCATCATACTCTGATATTTCGATTAGTACGTCATCACACTCTGATCTTTCAATCAGTACGTCATCATCATCATACTCTGATCTTTCGATCAGTATGCCATCATCATCATCAGCAACAACCTGCAATCCACAACTCAAAGACAAAAAGTCTTTGGATCACTTTTGGACTTAAAGTCTAGGGATGATACAATCCCACCACATTCTCGACAACCGAAGTTACCGGATTGATTACGGGAGAATCAATCCCTATCACTTTAGGACTAAGTCCAAGGACGATGCAATCCTACCACATTCTCGAGGACTGAAGCCACTGGATTGATTATGGGAGAATCAATCCCTATCACTTTAGGACTATGTCCAAGGATGATGTAATCCTACCACATTCTTGAGGACCGAAGCCACCGGATTGATTACGGGAGAATCAGTCCCTATCACTTTAGGACTATGTCCAAGGATGATACAATCCTACCACATTCTTGAGGACCGAAACCACCGGATTGATTACGGGAGAATCAGTCCCTATCACTTTAGGACTATGTCCAAGGATGATGCAATCCTACCACATTCTCAAGGACCGAAGCCACCAGATTGATTACGGGAGAATCAGTCCCTATTACTTTAGGACGATGTCCAAGGATGATGCAATCCTACCACATTCTCAAGGACCGAGGTCACCGGATCTATTATGGACAGATGTCCCAAGATGATACAATCCCTCTTCATTCTCGAAGACCGAGGTCTCCAGATCACTTTAGGGAAAATTTCGTACATAGGTAACCTCGCATGTCCCTGATCCAAAACCATAGGTTTCATCAGAATTGGTTTTACCATTTGGGATTTATGATCCTTTTCCCAAGGTGATCTGTTACAGGACTGTTCAGAATAGCGAAGTTGTACGGCATGCCACGTGTCATTGGTTCATCTTCTGAGTTTGATATTCGGACCACTAAAATTAGAGTCCATTCCCTTTCCTGTACATCTTCAGGAATTCCATTTGGACCACTGTAGTCCAAGATATTGCAGTTCTCCCTAGGTGTACTGTTTAGGGATGAAATATGGAAGAGGCTAGAACCCTAACTTGGAGGGATAATATCTCCCAGAATATAGCGAATCTAAGGCTTAAATTTGGACATAGTTTAAATCGATATTTGATCTTCAGCCCCTGCAATTTTCAGCCCCTAAGCCTTTGCCAATATTGGGATATAGTGAATGTACCAAAACTTAGCCATTTTAGTACTTAGGGTTTTTCTAGCTCGGGGTCAAACTGGGGTTTGACTATCCCAGAGTTTCACCCAACCAAATTTCTTGATCCAGGTCTCTAAACTTCAATTTTGATGAGGAGAACAATCCTATGCTGGTCTCACTCAAAAAATCCTCTTTTGTAGAAAGCCCTAATTTCCACATCGAAAACTGAAATTGCTCGGAAACGAATTCCGCTTCGACAAAAAGATGCGCCCTTCAATGGAGAGTCAACCTAGCATACTTTTGCTGATGGATTGTGGAGAGAGACCCAAAAAGTAAGAAGCCCTAGCTTCTATAGCTGCACAATGTCTTCTTCTCAGGTTAGCTCTGATACCATGTTAAATTTCGATATGCATAGTTAAGACATCAGTATTTCATTTCATTTTCATAACATAAGCATATAAACAGGATCACTAAAAGATAGACAAGCACAACCATACAAAAGGAACACAAAGATTTATCCTGGGAAAACCCTAAAGGGAAAAACCCATCAAAAGCTTCCTCAATATAGATGCCCCAAAAAGATAAAAGATAAAACCAGCAGGGAGATCAAAGCCTGGTCCTCCTCCTTCTCCAGCTACTTCTCTTCTCCACTAATGCGCTACACAAGTGAGAGTGTGTGTGTCAGATGAGGAACACTACACCTCTATTTATATTCATCCGTTCACTTAATTTAACTCATTTGACATGTAGGCTTGAGTTACACATGTAGGCTCAAGTAACCACACTGGGGTGCTAATGACCCACCTTTACAATTAGAGGGGACTACCTCATGACTCTTATTAGTTCTTCTGATTAGGAGCATCAGGGAGCATCGGGGTACAATGTAATACAAGTGGTTCTCTCGGTAGGACCATCGGGGACCACAAAAAAATACATATAGATTATTATTTGAAGTTACAATATTTCAACATACCGTTAGTTGAATAATATGACTATTAAAAATAGATACCCGTTACCTTGCATAGATGATCTGTTTGATCAACTACGTAGAGCCACGGTGTTTTCGAAAATTGATTTAAGGTCTGGATATCACCAAGTTAGGATTAAAGATGAAGACATCTTTAAAACAAATTTTAGGACTCGATATGGAAATTACGAGTTTGTCGTCATGCCATTCGGGCTTACTAATGCCCCAACTGTTTTTATGTGTTCAATGAACAATGTAATGCATAAATATCTAGACAAATTTGTGGTTGTGTTTATCGACGACATATTAATCTATATGAAAACTGAAGAAGATCACCGTTGTGTTTATGTAAATAAAAGTTACTTTACCTCGTAGTATCCTTGAACTCTATTAAGCAAATTTTTACTCTAGAATTTTATATATGCTAAAGAAGTACATTTGGAATTTAACGCTTTAACAAACTCCTATTTGTTCAAAATTTACCTGTTGAACCTGTAAGATCCAGAAATCTAGTTGAGTTAGCAATTGCTAAGTAATCCCCAGTTTAGAACATAATTTCTCACCTACTTGACAAAATCAAATCATCAGTACAGCCAGAAACAACTGAATGCAGGTCATATACATAATATATCAAAATTAAAGCGGTATTAGTCTTTATGTGTTGAAGCTAATCACTACTTTTGTTAACTATTTCATCTTTCCGCTAGCCGCTAGTGGTTATCAAACTGTGACTATAGACATTTTATGTTACATTAATTTTTTTAATTTTTGTGAAAATTTGGGGTTTTGACAGTCTTCCTCTTCATCAGCTATACGCTATAACTGAGCATGAGTGAGTGTGTGATAAATAGAGAGGCTAGCTCTCTATTTATACTAATTCCCGACTTAAATAAACCCAACTAGGGCCGACTTCACTAGGTGAGTCTAATAACCCTAGTGCCCTAGAACTGTGGGGACTTTAACCCTTAGACAATAGGAGGGTTACCCACCTTGACTTGACATGACTTGTTTACATTATAGAAACTCTCGATAGGAACATCGGGGCATGACATGAATCAAGTACATTAAAAATACATCCCGGAATAAACATCAGGTTACAATACATAAGAAATACAAGTGAATACATTCCAAAGTTACAATTACATTAACACTCCCTCTTAACTAGGAAGGTATTCTCTCAACACAATTTATCAGCACAAGTCTTCTTCTCTGTATCATCTGGATCATCATTGAGTCCTCGTCATCTTCACCTTCAACTCATCTTTATATTCAATTCATCTTCATCTAGATCTGGATCATCACTGGATCTGGATCATCATCACTGGATCTGGATCATCACTGGATCTGGATTATCATCACTGGAACATCACGGGTGCTATCTCATGATTCTTCTCATCATAGGAAGTTCTATAGAGCCAACCCTTTTTCATGCTGGTTGTAGGCCTAGCCTCCATGTAGGTCTTCTTCAGTGCTTATATCTGACCCTAAGTCAGAATGGCCCACCCAACACTTATGTCTAATCATGTAGGAACCAATCCTATAATCATCTCAGATAGGCATGCCCATCACTCACATCTGACCATGTGGGGACACATCCCACAACCATATCATAAAGGCCTAGCACTCACATCTGACCATGAGAGGAACCAATCTAGCATTCATGTCAGAAAGGCTCTGCACTTACATTTGACCATGTGAGGAACCAATCCAACATACATGTAAAAAATTCTCTGCACTTACATTCGACCATGTGAGGAACCAATCCAACATACATGTTCGAAATGGATCTGCACTTACATCTGCCCATGTGAGGAACCAATCCAGCATGCATATCAGAAGGGCTCTGTACTCACATCTGATCATGTAGGAACCAATGCTACAGTCACATCAGAATGGCTCAACACTCATATTTGACATGGAAGGAACCAATCCTCTCACCATGACAGAATGGCTCAGCCCTTACATCTGACCATGGAAGGAACCAATCCTCTCACCATGACAGAATGGCTCAGCCCTTACATCTGACCATGGAAGGAACCAATCCTCTCACCATGTTAGAATGGCTCTGGGTCTCATAATTTCCCCTTGGAGGGAACCTCGATCTGGAGAACACCAAGCTTCTCCCTGAAGTACTCAAAATTCACCCTAGCCAATGGCTTTGTCAACACATCAGCATTATGATCATCCATCGCAACATAATGGAGCTTCACTGCTCCCCTCTGCACCATATCCCTGATATAATGATATTTGATCTCGATATGCTTCGACTTGTCATGGAACACTGGATTCTCTGACAACTTCACGCAACTCTGGTTGTCACAATGTATACAAGTAGCATCCATCTGGAGATCAAATAAATTAGACAGTAGCTTCCTCAGCCATACTACCTCACAACTAGCTGAACAAGCTACGACATACTCTGCTTCAGCTGTACTCAATGCCACATAGGATTGCTTCCTGCTAAACCAAGAGATCACACCTGATCCCATACTGAAGCAACATCCTAAAGTGCTCTTCCTATCGATGGCACTGCCTGCCCAATATGAATCAACATAAACCTCCAGGTTAATCTTCTGATTCGCCTCATACTTGAGCCCATAATAAATTGTACCCCTCAGGTACCCCAGAATATGCTTTGCAGCAATCAAGTGAACATGTCTCGGATCTGTCAGAAACTGGCTCAAGGTGTTCACAACAAAGCAACTATTTGGTCTCATGTTTGTCAGGTGCATCAAGGACCCAATCATCTGATGATACATCGTGGCATCAACCGCTTCTGATGAAGCATCACTCAATAGCTTCAGGTTCGATGCCATAGGTGTGGTCATGGCCTTGCAGTCCATCATCCCGAACCTTTTCAAGATCTCTATTTCATACTTCTCTTGTCTGAGGGAGATTCCATCTGCATTCTGCCACACCTCCATGCCTAGAAAATAGTGCATCATACCCAAGTCCTTCATTTCAAACTTGGTAGAAAGATTTCTCTTCGTATCAATAATCAACCCATCCATACCTGTTACAAGCAGATCATCTACATATAGTAGGAGCATCACTGGGTTGCCATCTTCAACCTTGTAGTAAAGGTTGGAATCTGCTTTACTTTTGGTAAAGCCCAAACTGGATAGAAAGCTGTCAATTTTTCCGTACCATGTCCTAGGTATCTGTTTCAAACTGTACAGAGATTTCTTCTATCTACACACATGAGAATCCATGTCATGTGTCTCAAAACCGAGTGGCTTCTCTACGTACACTTCCTCTTCCACTACACCATTCAAGAAAGCAGTCTTGACATCCATTTGGTGTATATTCCATTTCATCACTGCAGCCATAGCAAGTACTAATCTGATGGAAGTGTATCTGGCTACAGGTGCAAAGGTTTCTTCGTAATCTATTCCTTCTTTATGTGAGAAGCCACGAGCCATGAGTCTTGCCTTATTTTTTTCTATGCTACCATCTACAACATGCTTGATCTTGTAGATCCATTTGGAAGTTACAACCAACTTCCCTTCTGGTCTTGGGACAACATCCCAAACATCGTTCTTCATGATCGATTGATACTCTTCGATCATAGCATCCTTCCATTATTTCCATTCTTCCACTTCTTCATATTTTGAAGGTTCTTTATTGATAAAGTCACATAATAAAGCTACATATATCGAGCAGGATCTGGTTCTCTTTCTTTCTCTGTGATTCTCTTCTGGAGCCCCATATCTTTCCGCAGCTTGGATAGCTTCTCATACCCAAGCAGGTTTCCTCTTGTGAGGTTTCTTCTCTTGAGGTGGATCTACAGGTTCTTGTGGTTCTTCAAATTCTCGATCTTCTTCTTGAGTCTCTTCGTTCATGGTTGTATCATGAATTCTGGGTGCTTCTGCTTCTTCAGGTTATTCAACAAGTCTCTTTTTGGATTTGTTGTAAGCTGTGTCTTCGTCAAATGTTACATCCCCACTGATTTTGATCTTCTTGAATCCTGGGAAATATATTCTGTAAGCCTTTGAGCTTTCAGAGTATCCCACAAATATACCCTTCTTTCCTGAAGGATCTAATTTTGTTCTCTTCTCTTTCGGAATTTGTATGTACATAGGACAACCGAATCTTCTGAGATGGTTGACTCCTGGTTTCTTGCTGGAAAAGACTTCTTTAGGTGTATTGTTCTCGAGTACTCTATGTGGAGTATGGTTTTGTACATACACTGTTATTCTGGTAGCCTCTGCCCATAGATGCATGGGAAGATCTTGATCATGAAGCATTGCTCTTGCAGTTTCCATGATATTTCTATTCTTCCTTTCTACAACCCCATTCTGTTGTGGATTATATGGAGTGGATAAATCCCTCTTAATCCATGATTCTTTGCATAAGTATTTGAAATTATTTGATGTGAATTCTCCACCATTATCTGATCAAAAGGTCTTGATCTTCTTTTCTGTGTGGTTCTCGATCAAGGCTTTGAATTCCTTGAACTTGCTGAAAACTTCATCTTTGTTCTTCATGAAGTAAATCCATGTCTTCCTAGAAAAGTCATCCATTAGAGGAAATTTCAACTCAAAATGGGCCTCCTAAAATGAACTAATACAATAATAGTTAAAATAATAAAATAATATTTATTAATTTTGGAGGAAGAGAAGAAAAAAACCACTTTTTTGTTTGTATTTTTGACATATCTCCCTGTGTTTTTACTCAAATTTTGATCGGGAGAGCTCGTTGGATGAAGAATTAAACGAGTACCCACTCGGCATACTTTTGACGGACCTCGCTACCCCAAAAACAAGAAATACCTGAAAAAACGGAATGATGATGTCATCATTCCATTTTTTCAGGTATTTCTTGTTTTTGGGGTAGCGGGGTCCGTCAAAAGTATGCCGAGTGGGAACTCGTTGGATGTAGAATTTAATTCCACATCCAACGAGCTCTCCCGATCGAAATTTGAGTAAAAACACAGGGATATATGTCAAAAATACAAACAAAAAAAGTAGTTTTTTTTATGATACCTATCCCCAAATTTATATTAAAAAAGTGTTTAAGACCTATACGGTATTTCAAATTTAAAGCAATTTCATTGGCTAACACATGATGACATGGAATTTGAATAAAAGTTAAAAGGCCCATTTTGAGTTGAAATTTCCTCTAATGAATGAAAGAAACATAGTATACATACCCGCTTAGTGAACTTGATGACATTGGTCCACATACATTGGAGTGGATGATTTCCAAGATTCCTTTTGCCTTGATTTCGCTACTTGGAAATGTCTTCTTTGTATTCTTTCCTTTCGCACATCCTTTGCAGACCCCTTCATGTTTTGTTTGAATTTCCAAAAGACCTTCAACAACTTTGCTTGCAAGTGGTAGTGCTCTGTAGTGCACATGTGCAAGCCTTCTGTGCCAAAGTTCATTTGGCTCTACTGTGTCATGGACCAAAGATTGTTTTGGATGGCCCTTCAATTTGTATAATCCTCCTTCTTGTTCTCCTATCACTATTGCATCGTCAATAGTCTTTGCTCTTGAACACATGAGGACTTGGCCATCTACAAATGTAACTCTCATTCCTTTTGCATCCAGTGCCGATATGGAGAGAAGATTCTTCTTTAGTCCTGGTACAAACAAGACATCCTTCATTTTCATAGACTTTCCAGAGTCTAGCTTGTAGGAGGATTCACCACTACCTTTTATGGGATATTGGTACTCATCCCCAAGTTTCACCTTATGGGGTGAATTATGTTTGGATAGTTTCTCAAAATATTCCTTGACACCTGTCATGTGTTTGGAAACCCATTATCAATAAGCCAATATTTGCTTCCATGAGTGATAGTTCCCATGAGAGCGAAGATCAGAACATATTCTTCTTCACTTGAAGAGTCTTCACTTTCTTGTTTTACTCTCTTTCTGGGAGGATCATCATCCTCAGCAGTGTGAGCATGATGTCTTCTTTTGGAGTTCCTCTTCTTCTTGGATCCATTCTTATTCATGGGACAATTTCTAGCAAAGTGTCCTATTTCATCACATGTATAACATTTGAGTTTGGATGAACCTTTCTGATGAGAATGCTTACCTTGGTGATGATGCTTTTCCCTTCTTCCTTGCTTGGAGTGTACTGTGAGAGCTTGATATTCACTTCCCATCTTTTCTTCTCGAGCTGCTATTCTAGCTTCTTCTTGTGAAAATTCTTCCCACAGTCTACTGAACTTGACTAACTTCTTCCTAGCACAGATTCCTTGGATGAAAGAATCCCATGACCTAGGGAGACCATTCAAGGTTGTCATCACAATTTCTGCATTCTCCACTTCTTCATCTACTGCTTCCAGCTGTTCTTTGATATGGGAGACCTTGTGAAGTATGACTAGATGGTCTCCTCATTCTGGATCTTTACATTCTTCAACTGGTTCCTTACAGTCATCTTTCAATTGATGTTCTTCCCTTCAAATAGTTTGGTTAGAGCATCAAACATAGCTTTATGTGTCTTGAGGGAGGACACCTATGGTATGAGGTGATCCTTGATTGAATTAGCAATAATCATCTTTTCCATAACCAACTTCTTCTTATGTAAGGCCTTAGCCTCATCTCCCTCTGGAACTGGAACCTCCTCATGGATATAGGAGTCCAACTCATTTTCTTCCAGGACCATGGAGATCCTATACTTCTAGGCTTGGAAGTGTTGGTAATAACTCCCGATTCAATCTATTCATGGCTGAAACATTTATTTATAAATTACAATGTGGCGGTTGATAACCAGCCTTTTCACCTTCCTATCTATTCATATTCATATTTATTATTTATTTACAATAATCTCGACGGATTATTCTAACAATCCCCCTCTTAATCCGAAGGGGTGTTCGTAAGTCCGAGCATGTTTCTGAATCTTTCAAAATTTTCTCGTCCAAGCGCTTTGGTGAA
>LPNX011063078.1:45339-75396 GCA_001517045.1 Pseudotsuga menziesii
TCAGGCTCCTCTGCAAATCTGGAAGATAAAGAACGTTCTTGAACAAGAAATCAGGGAATCCAAGCATCTTCAGTCGAATGGTGCCCATTCCCTTTGGTTTAATACTTGACTTATCTGCAAAGTAAACTATGCCATCTATTGTTTCATTCAGTTCTTCAAAACAGTCTTTTCTAAATTTCATGTGTGATGTTGCACCAGTATCAAGCAGCAAACAATCTTTATAAGATGAAAGTGAAGTCATTTCATTAATTCCAAGATTACAATGTGCAACAATACAAGAATCAGAAAATTTACTAGCATCTTGGTCATCTGTCTTCTGGTTATGCTTGTCTTTGATTGAGTCCCATGAAGCCCAACACTGATCTGATGTGTGCCCAGTTTTTCCACAACGCTTGCACTGCAAATCTGATCTTTTGGTGAAGTTATTTCTGCCCCCTCTGCTTCTGAAGTTTCTTCTTCTTTGTCCTCTCTTGCTGCAATCTCCCTTGGAAGGGTCTTTGGATTGGTCTTTTCCAGCTAGGGAAGCACCAATACTAGATGCCAAAGAGTGCATCTTTACAACCGTTAGTGTAATTTACAATAATAAACTTGATATGAAAAAGAGAAATGAAAAAATAACCTTGCAGGTCTACAGTCTCTGCCAAGGTGAATACAATGCAAGTTTATAGCATACACAGGCTTCTTCAATACAAAATATATCAGTCAGTAGTAATATATCAGTCTCAGTATCATAATGCAATATACCAGTCTCAGTATTCAGAATTATTGAATATTGAGATCGGTCTTCAAGTAGGTCTTCAACAGGCTGTAGCAACACATCAATCTCCAACGCAGGTAGTCTCCAACGTAGCAGTCTTCAAGGCAGCAAATACACCGCAATCTCCAACGCAGGTAGTCTTGCATATACACTATGCATTTCAAGAAAATATGTGCACTATGAAGGTCTTCATACACTTCTGCAGCACAAATTTAATTCTACGCCAGTATGCAAACTCACTTTTTTTCAGCACCAGTAATTTTGCAGCACTATTAAAACAATTCTACAACGCTTATTAAAAACAATTTTATAGCAGCATGCAAATCGATTCTGCAACACCATGCAAATTAAATCCTGATAGGCAATATTATAATGCTTTTGCAATCATTAAGCATAAAGAATGGAGGTCGCATTCACAATAGCTCCATACCAACTCTTCCAAAAGCATTTCTCAATTATCCCCATGTTCTCTTCGGGAGCATAGAAATCACCATACACTAATCATTTTACCAACAAACTGACCAGCATACAAGTAAAGTTTCTCGCACAACCACAAAAGACTTCTTTCAAAAGATAGCACTTATCAATACAAATGGACTGTCGAAAGATGGTTTACTATTTGCTCGTGGTGATTGGATTCATTCACGAGAATGCAGATGGACTATTTTCTGAAATTTCACATGCAGCTTTTATGTGACATGCGTTAGGGATTTTAAGCATTTTCTCCTTCAGAAGCTTGCTGGAAACAATTGAAACAACGTCTACGCAAAGAAACAATATCCAAAAAATGATTTAGTGCTGTGATATATCAATCTCCAACAGCGATTCTCCTTCACACAATATATGTGTGATATCAATGCAATATATGGCAGAATTTAGGGTTTGTGATAGCCGAAATGGTCACAAAATATTTTATCAGCAATATTTACCTCCACGCTCTTGAATCTTCACAGTCACACGTTGGGTATCAACGCAGTCTTGACAAAGCAGATATCAATGCAGTCTATATTTCCAATGCATTATATATCAACGCAGCTGTCTCCAGTCCAACGTAGGCAGGCAGCTATCTCCAGCGTCTTCAGATTATAAACTCCCAGTAGGAATGGGTCGCAGTTCTCATAGCATGAGTCGCAGCTCACAAAATATGAAAGTATCACAACATGGGTCGCAGCTCTCCCAACACTCAATGCACAGCTTTCACACAAGCATCAAATGACAGCAGCCTTCAGGCTCATACTCCACGCAGCATACTCCACGCAGGTCTCCACACAGCATCAAAAGATTGTTAACGCAGTCAGCAAGAGCGCCTTCACGTAGCATTCTTCACGATCAAATGTAGATAGCAGCTCTTTGTGAGACCACTTGCAGGCTCAAGTAAAGACCAGCTACCTCAAACTTGAATTGGCATTGGAATTTTGAGACGACATTGTCTCTCTCTCTCTTTTCAACACGAAACCCTAAAAAATGTGTGAAGTAATGGTCGCAACAGCAATATGCCCTCAGAAATTAGGGTTTTGAATCAACGAGTGGCTGCAAATTTATTTCTCTCAGCGAGTTCTAGATAGTCCTCATAGCCAAAACTAAGGCTAGTTCCAGGCTTCCAGCTGGTGGGCTTAGTCTGAGATTCGATCTAAATGGTAGTGTATATCACGCGTAGGTTACCTAGCTTATGAATAACACACAATGTAGAGATCGCAGCTTATGGAATAATACACAACAAAACGCGTCCGGATTAGGGTTGGTTTCCTCTACAAAATCGCAGCACACAAACTCAATCATGAAGGAATTGTAACGCAGACAATGCATGCGACTCGACTGGCAGACTGATGGAGCAGTCTGGCAATGGACTGGCAAGCAGAATGCCAGGAATGGGAAGACTGGCAACAAGAAAGAGTTATGGTAGTGCTCTGATACCACTTGTTGGTAATAACTCCCGATTCAATCTATTCATGGCTGAAACATTTATTTATACATTACAATGTGGCGGTTGATAACCAGCCTTTTCACCTTCCTATCTATTCATATTCCTATTTATTATTTATTTACAATAATCTCGACGGATTATTCTAACAGGAAGTTATCAGGTCCCTCAAGCTTTTCATCAAGATTGGTATGATGAGACATCTTAACTGCGAACCTCAAATAGAAATACAAAATATTTAGATCTTACCAGGTCAAGATGTCGGATCTGGATTTGGAGCTGAAATCCTGTAGTGCTGGTTCAGGAGCAGATTAGGGTTTGCTTTTTCGGAGTTTTGTCCAACCAAATGCTTTGATCTTGATCCCTAACTTAAATTTTGAGGAGGATATCAATACAGGTCTGGGGTCACTGAAAAATTCGACTTCTGTGAAAAGCCCTAATTTTCAGTAGCAGTGTCGGGTCCAAAACTGAAAAACCTCAGAATTGGATTCTGTTTCGACATAAAGATGCACCCAAGGGAGGAGAGTTATTCCAATATTCTTTTGCTGAAAATATGGGGAGATAGATACACAAAGTAGGAAGCCCTAGTTTCTGTAGCTTCATAGTGTCTTCTTCTCAGGTTAGCTCTAATACCATGTTAGATTTTTAACATTAAGCTAGCATTACATTAGGATCTTTAACTGATAGAATAGCAAGCACGACAATCAAACACTAGAGACAATGAACACAGTGTTTTTCCTTGGGGAAACCATAAATGGATAAAACCCTGCAACTTCTTCAGAGATAGAATTAGCACCAAAGTAAAACCTAAAACAGTAAGATGATCTCCCAGCAGCAGTAACCTTCTTTCTTCCTTGCACTAGTGTCTTCCTCTTCCTCAGCTATGCGCTATAACTGAGTGTGAGTGAGTGTGTGATAAATAGAGAGGATAGCTCTCTATTTATACTAATTCCTGACTTGACTAAACCTAACTAGGGTCGAATTCACTAAGTGAGTCTAATAACCCTAGTGCCTCGGAACTCTGGGGACTTTAACCCTTAGACAATAGGAGGGTTACCCACCTTGACTTGACATGACTTGTTTACATTATAGAAACTCCCGATAGGAATATCGTGGCATGACATGACTCAAGTACATTACAAATACATCTCAGAATGAACATCGGGTTACAATACATAAGAAATACAAGTGAAAACATTCCGAAGTTACAATTACATTAACACAATAATCACTCCAATAAGCATACATAAAGATGAATCTGAATCTTCCATAGTGAAAGAAAGAGCTTTAGAAGAAAATAAAGAGAACGATAGATGAAGAATAATCCAACATGAAGAATAGTATGACGATACTTCCAAAGAAATAAATAAGGCATAGACGACGAAGAGAAATTTGCACCAGTGATGAGTCAAGTATACGTAGAGTAGCCACTGGGAGTTGATACACATGACAGGAAGACTCATGTGTGCAAATTAAAGAAGTCCTTATACAATCTCAGAAGGAACCCATGGGATAGAACATGCAGTTACATAAGGAGATTGAAGATCACCTAGAGTGATGAAGATCTTAACCTTTGCTACAAGATTGAATATGAAATCCTATAGAGGATTAAAAGCTCACATATGGGTGCAAGAATAAATTTTCAACAAAGTTCAAGATAGAGGATATTGGTATCTAGTGACCCCCATCCGAATTGATAGTTTGTGTGGCGGGTTTTGTGCTGCATAAACCCCTACTTATGCTCCCTAGATGGATACATAGAATATTAGTAGCAGAGGAAGATACTTGTCAGTCCATTACAGAATGTTTCAATAGATAGAGTATGAAAGGAAGAGGGAGAATGATGCGTTGCCTCAGAGGGAGTGACTACAGAAGATCCCGAGGTTCGACATGGTACGATAGGATGGACAACTTACTGATGGCTCTAGTCTTTACTGAGAGGAAAGCGGATTCCAACCTTCACTTCAAGGTTGAAGGCAGAAACCAGTGATGCTCTTGTTATATTTCAATGACCTATTCCTGAGAGGAAAATAAGAACTCATTAAAGATGCAAGAAGGATACTTGCTTCCGAGTTCGAGATGAAAGACTTGGGTATGATGCAGTACTATTTTTTAGGCATGGAGGTGTGGCAGAGTGCATATAGAATATTGCTTGGACAAGGTAAGTATGCAGTGGAGATCCTGAAGAGGTTCAGGATGATGGACTGCAAGGCCATGGCCACACCTATGGAATCGAACCTGAATCTATTGAGTGATGCTTCATCAGAGACGGTTGATGCAATGATGTATTGTCAAATGATTTGATGTTCCTGATGAATACACAACCAGACACATGCTTTGCTGTGAACGACCTGAGCCAGTTCCTGGTGGATCCAAGACATTCTCACCTGGTTACAAAGCATGCAGGGAGGTACCTAAAGGGTACAATTGAGTATGGGATCAATTATGATATGAATCAGAAGACTAACCTGCATGGTTATGTTGATTCGAATTGGTAGCACCAATGATAAGAAGAGCACCTTGGGTTGCTTCTTCAGTTATAGATCCAGTATGGGCTACTCGTTTGGTAGGATACAGTCAAGAGTATAGCCGAGGCAAAATATGTTGCCACGTACTCGGCTATTTGTGAGGTAAAAAGCTACTATTTGATTTGATTGATCTGATTTGCATTGTTGTATGATGCAGAGAGGAGCAGTGGAGCTCCAGTATGTGATCCAGATCGAGATCTATCGAAAGAGGGAGTGATGATTTCTAGCATAGCCGGTGAGACAGGTTGTATGAGCATAAAATCCTGGTGAAGCTCGTAGGTTGCTCAGACGTAATCATTCATGTAGTTTGTCCTCGGATGTAATTAGTCCTAGCGAAGCTCGCAGGTTATCCTTGGACGTAATCAACCCTTATGTGATTCTAAGCTAGAAATGGCTAGAGTGAAGTTTGAATACTTCAAAGAGAAGCTTGGTGTACTTCAGATAGAGATTCCTTCCAAGGGGAAGTGATGAGACCGAAAGACACATATACACATAAGCCTTTCCAACATGGTGGCAGGATGGGCCTCCCATGCTCATTGATGTAAGTGTTGAGAGCCTTTTCGACATGGTAGCAGGATGGGCCTCCCATGGTCGTTGATGTAAGTGTTGAGATCCTTTCTGACATGGTGGTAGGATAGGCCTCCCATGGTCATTGATGTAAGTGTTGTGTTATGTGTATCTGGGTTGTGCTTCATGTGATGATTATATGAACTAAAGATGATGAGGTAATAGTAGGGTATGCATGTTTTGCAAGAGGAATATAATAAGTCATGAGATGTACCTACTTTATGGATTTATCACAGATATGATAAATACCTGGAAGAGGGCAAGCCCTACAACCAACATGAAAAAAGGTTGTATTTGTAGAGAAAAACCTTGCAGAGGGCAAGGCCTACAACCAACATGAAAAAGGTCTGGCTCTGTAGATTAAGACCTACATCCAGCATGAAAAAGGGTTGGCACTGTAGACCTACATCCAACATGAAAAAGAGATGTCTCTGTAGATGGAGACATACATCCAACATGAAAAATGGATGGCTTTGTAGATGGAGACCTACATCCGGTATGAAAAAGGGCTGGCATTGCATACCTACATCCAGCATGAAAAAGGGCTGGCTCTATAGATGAAGACCTACATCCAACATGAAAAAGGGTTGGCACTATAGACCTACATCCAACATGAAAAAGGGTTTTCTCAGTAGATGGAGACCTACATATAGCATGAAAAAGGGCCGGCTCTGTAGATGGAGACCTACATCCAGCATGAAAAACGACTGGCACTGTTGACCTACATCTAGCATGAAAAAGGGCTGACTCTGTAGATGGAGACCTACATCCAACATGAAAAAGGGCTGGAACTTTAGACTTACATACAATATGTAAAAAACGGATGGCTCTGTTGATGAATACCTACAAGGAGGCTAGGCCTACATCCAGCATTAAAAATGGCTGGCTCTGTAGAACTTCCTATGATGAGTATATTTGAGTGATAACACCATTTTCTCGAGATAGCAGAAGCAGTAATGATGATGATCCGGCTTTGATGATGATTTAGTGATGAATACTTGTGTTGATGAACCGTGTCAAGAGAATACCTTCCTAGTTAAGAGGGAGTGTTGATGTATTTGTAACTTCAGAATGCATTTACTTGTATATTTTATACTGTATTTCATTGTACCCTGACGGAGATGTTTGTCCCTCCGATCGGAAGAGTCATTAATATAATAAAGTCATGTAAAGTCATTAAGGTTAACCCTCCATTGTAATTCGGGGAAATAGTCCCTACAGTTGAGTCATATTAGGGTTATTAGACTCTCCTAGTGAGGTCGACCCTGTAGAGTAATTGTCAAGTGGAAAAAAAGTATAAACAGAGAGTGAGACTCTATATTTGTCAGATACACTCACTCAACAATAATGCATGAGTGAGAGAGGAGTATCTCGCACAAGTGAGAGAGAGAACAATTGTTGGAGATCATCTTTGTAT
The DNA here is from genome assembly GCA_001517045.1 of Pseudotsuga menziesii. NCBI lineage: Eukaryota > Viridiplantae > Streptophyta > Pinopsida > Pinales > Pinaceae > Pseudotsuga > Pseudotsuga menziesii. Next base: position 52,530 of record LPNX011063078.1, read on the forward strand.
ATTTGGGTTTTACTTTTGCTTTTGGTGCTCATTCTATCTTTGAGGAAGTTGCGGGGTTTTCTCCTTTATGGTTTCCCTGAGGAAAAATATTTTTGTCTCTTGTCTCTTGTGATTATTGTTGTGCATGTTATTCTCTCATATAATATCCTAGATCATATTGATTAAACGATAAAAATCTAACATCTTTTCTCTCTCTAGTGGAGATGTACACTTATGCAAGTTGGTGGTGGACTAGTGGTGCTAGGGCGGATGTGTACTTCCTTTTCTCAGGAAAATCCCTTGGGGTATAAAGAGGGTATCATATACCTTATGAATTGATAGGGAAAGAAAGGGTGGAAGTATCCTAATAAAAGGCCAATGGTGATGGTGGAAATAACCTGAACAAGGGTTCAACTCGATAGTGGAATAAACCTGAGCAAGGGTGAAGATTTGAAGCATTAAGTGAGGGTTAAGAGTGAGAAGGAATTGTTATCAAGCTACATTAAGTATTTGAAGCATGTTTCCAATTGATTTCAATTGTGATAGCCTACCAAAACATAATCATCATTAGTGCATTTATTTGTTACTAGGCTACTAGCTTACCACAACATATTATCAATTAATGCTTTATTTGCTACTGGGATACCAACTTACTAGAGGTGATTATCAATTAATGATTGGAGCTTAAGGTTTCAATATGTATCATAGGTGATTTCTAATTATAACCTTGAGGAAAAGAGTGGAAATGTATGGAATGATGGAATTTATAGATCAAATTTTTCAATATAATACAAATTCTCCATTAAATTTAACTTAGGAGAAAGAGTTATCAAATCACCTTATATAGAGAATTGTTCTTAGTCAAAACCCTTCATTTTGGACAAGTTTAAAACAAAAAATGCAACATATGTCTATATCAAAAGGGTGTGCAATTGTGAATTACACGCATCACACACACTCTTTGCAGAGTTTGGAAATATTGTTGTGCCATTCTCCTCCATTGATATCTTAATGTATAGCCTCATTCAATTCTGCTCCAAGACTCTAGATTCTCAAACTAACCAAAGTTGATGAAATCATGAATCCACAGATAGTAGTGCAACTACCTTACATTATAGCACACATCCCATACAACAAGTGATGATTGTTGCATACAATAAACTACACATGGCTTTGCAAGTATGGTTTTGGAGTGCTCATTTCATTATTGAAGAGCCTGATAGAAAAATAAATTTCTTTTGCATGGAAAAAATTATTTTTCTCTTCTATGAAAGGTAAAATAGGTCCTAAAGGGAATTGAAGACTTCAAATTTGAAGCATGATGGTGCGTAAGTATCTTATAATGTTACAAACAAACAAAGTAACCAAAGATTCAATGCTATAGATGCTAAGAAATTATTGATAGGACGAAGCCTTGGGCCTATTTTTATGGTGCCTCATTAGGTGAGTCACCTTTGGCAGGATTAAGAGGAATTTTATGCATATCTAATACTCATTCCTGTACATTTCAAGCAATTTATTGTTAAGCTAAAACCTATGACTGACATAGAAAATTATTATTTTATATCTTTTAGAATTATACTATACTTTTGTAGTTTTATTGTCAAATAATTGGTGTGAGTCATATTTGAGGCTCAAAACCCTCCTATACCATTAGCCCATGGATCTACTCTAACCATGTAAAATTTCAGTGCATACACACACAAACTGAAAAAATTTCAACGTTGGCACCATTCACAAGTCACTTTGTGCCTGGTCAAGAGGACATATTAGGATACACACTAGGGACCCAACTTTATTATTAGTGTGTGTGTGTGTGTGTGTGCGCGCGCGCGCGCGCGCATTATTGAATAAATTGTAGGTCATTTTTTAGGACTTACTTTTATGTTTCCTTCATGAATTTTTTATCTAGATTAGTTACTCTTTTATTTTTGTACAATGTAATGCATTTTTATAAGCCGGTAGATTACAGAACCGAGAAATTGGTGCTATGGAACGTACTAATTTTATAATTGAAATACAAAGTAAGTATTTTTTCCATAATAGGAAAAATATACAATATGCTTAGTGCATCATGAGTATAAATTTACGATAGCAGAACAAATTTACAACACAAAGACAATATTTGCAAAAGAAAATATAGAGAGCAAAGAGAAAACAACGATTGGGGAAGAAATTAAGTGAGAATCAACATCATTTCACATAAAAAATGCATCATTGTGTATTCCCAAAGTAAACCAAAAGACACTAACAATATGTTTCACCAATATACAAGGATATACACCAAAATAATTACCTTCATGAAGGTATGCCACTCATGAGTTTTTACCCCACTTAATTAACCTTTCTTTGAACTTAGGATATTCTTTATGTTCGAAGAAAATACAGTGGGAAATTTAATTTTTCTAATAACCTCTTTTACATCCTTTCTTTTCTCCTCTGTCAATAACCATGTAAGGGCGCTTATATTTTGGTCTCCATCGCCAATTGAATCAATCACAGTTTGCATTGCATAACTGGCTTCCTTAATGTCATTACAAATGCTAACATTTTTTTTCTTTGTCACTCCTTCCATCTAATATTCACCATAACGTTTATGTTACATTCTTCCCGATGTGCATTGTATCAAATAAATGAACAATTTTTAGATGCTCATAATAGGGGAGTCTATTGAATTACCCAGGATAACTTTTCATTCCTCGTGGAACCAACTCATTATTCATTCCTTGATCATGACCTTCAATATGAATCATAATTAAATATATTACAACAATACTTGAAAATTAGGAAAGTGATCAAAATGCAATAAAAATATAAAATATTTGTTACGGAGATAAATTCCTATGGCTTGGGGTACCACAACAGACAACTTAACTCCAAAAATCAATCCTTTCCTATATGCAAGGGAAACCAAATATATAACACTAAAGGATCTCGATTCGTACCTTATTGCAGATGGTTGATGTAGATCCTTGTTGAGCTTTCCAACTCCAGCTTGAATTGATAAATTGCTTCCTCAACATTCAATAAACAAGACAAGCATGCTATATATAATTGTGTTAGACCTACTCTAGCATATATAATCAATAACATATAAGCATTTGAAATCATCCATGGATCAAATATTCATTCAAATACACATTATTGGACATGAAAATATATTTCTATTAATATAAAACAGAGATTACAATAGAGACAACCTCTGTCGGCACGTCTGTGAATTAGAGAAACTGAGTCCCCCACTTGGGCCTCCACCACTTCAATCCTCCATATCTCTATAGCAAGCTCACAAGCAAAGCGAAAGCTTGAGAATAACACAAAAGTGCTCCAAGGGACAAAGGGATGCAGACTTAAGTATAAGCTTCGGCAACAATGGACTATAGTTCTCTTGCTCTCAATTCCTCATGCCTTCAATGTATCCAAAGGGTTCCTTATATAGCTCTTCAATGGGGTAATGAAAGGTCAAATCTGAGCGATCTCAAGGCATATGGAAGGCCAGGAGACAAGTGAGTCAGATCCACATCAAAGAAAAATCCAAAAGAATTTGGCCCTTTTGCACACATCCCGATGTACGCGGTTTTAGGGGTCAAACCCGCATATGGAAAATTTTGCATGTTTTTAGGGATGATCTTGGAAACATTAAAAGTACAAAAATGGTTCATGGGGTCTAAGGATTCTGCAGAGGGACAGGGAAGGCCATAAAAATGTGATTCACCATGTGTAGTAAAATTAGCTATAACAGATGCCCCCTAATGTGTGAGGTCATAAGGGTCATATGATGGCCAAAATAAATTATAAGTCCATCCCAGAAGTGAAGTGATGAAGAACCCAGTGGAAGAACCAAATCAGCACTATACAATGATACAACTCTACACATAACTGCAAATACATATAGTAGTCTCGGATACATAAGAGTACAACGGCCATGAATAGGCATGATACAATATGACATATGTGGTCATCACCACACACAATATAAATAGATTAGAATCTCCATGATGAAGATATACAAAGGATCATGATCTCCATGAAGAATGAAGATATATAATGGATAAGATCTCCATAATGGTTGGAAATGTTTGACATATACTGGAATCAAGTCACGAGAGTTGAAATCTCATGAACACTGGCACGATCATGGAGGTAGCATATAAGAGATGCCACCAGTCTGGAAGGTCTTTTCCATAAACTGCTATGAGTACATGTCCTACTATGTGAATAGAGGTGTCGAGGTCGAACATAGTAGTCCATCGTCTGAGTACCGGTCATTGATGTATACTGTTAACATACGTGAGATCACCCACCGATAATGAAAATGGGAATCAAGGTACTAGAGTGAAAACTAACAAGTGTGAATAAATGTGTTGAGGTCGAACACTTGAGAGAATCCATCGATCAGGGGACATTGATGTATTCCCAAAAAAAATGTCAATGGCGAGAGAACCTGCCACTGATGACTGCAAGTCTCAAGGCACTAAAAAATGACTCTAGATTCCTATCCCAGAATAAATGATCTGAAGTCCATGGGATGAAATTCGCTGGAAGGAGGGAATTAAGGAACCCCCCATCATCCAACACAAGGTAGTCAGCAACGCTATATAATGTGGAAGGACTCGATCATAAGGTGCATGAACCAGGAACTGTACCGGGAATGGTCGACATGCAAAGTCAAGATAACTAAGGAATGGCCGACTCAGGTTTCAACTTCCTTTGAACAAGAGCATAAAGGTGAATGGTGACTAAATGCAGGAAGCATAGACTCGATATGCAAAACTGGTACATCTCTGCGACACATGAGGCATCGACGGAGGCTCCATAGGGACTGGAAGCTTAACCAGTCGGTGGAGATAAACTCAGATAAGCGAGTACATCTCCTAAAGTCAAACTATTAACCTAACCAACGGATGTGACATACATTGCTCTGTTTGAAGGCGACACGACTCGACTGTTGCCAAAGATAACATCTTTTCTTGTCCGACTTTTTGGTTTTTTAATTTTTTTGGACTTTTTCAAATATTTGAAAAGCTTGAAAAATAATAAAATTGCTTTAAAGTTACAGACTAGGAGGAGACGAGTGTCAAATGGGGAAACAAACTAGTTCCAAGCAGTGGAACATACCTATGCTCAATGCAAGGCCACATGTGTAGGATAGCGACACTCGGGGGAAAGTCCCCTCCCGGTCAAAATAGGGAATCAAGCTGCAAAGGATATATAAAATGGATCTGCGTGGCTAGACATGAGACAAGATTAGGCTATATGGCTGATAATCAAAGTCAAGGAAGCCAGCATAAGGCTCAATGAGGTAGGCAAAGCTCATGATAATGCAATTACAACTTGACATAAGAGAGTCCGAGGGAAATTGGCCAGCAAAAGATCAATAGGAGTATGAGGCTCTTGTGAAATGTCATGGCAATACTATACAATGGACTCCCACACCCTACAGGACAAACTATCGGCATGGGCACCAAATGCAAATAAGGATCTAACTAGGGTACCCATGTAAGGTCAAGCTCTACCATTCTAATCATGCCACTTCTAAAACAACAAGAAGGTTCCATGACAAGATAGAATGGGTTCGTACCTACAGTTATAATGAAACGGTCATAAGGTCATGCCAAATGCAAATGGAGGTGAAACCTAACCTATATTCCAGTTTAAACATGATACCTGAAATAGGCATGAACGGGTCAAAACAATGGTCGAAACGGCGCTCAAAACGGTCTCCTACATCATATATTAGTAAAAAATGGTCCAAAACTATAGAAAAAGGGGTAAAATTTTTCAAAAAATTGAAAATTTTCTATAAATAGTAAAAAATTCAAAACATTATATAACATTTGAAATTTTTACCCAATTGAGCTCAAAACTTCAAACGTGAATTCCGGGAGATCCAGCCGGCAGAATCCGACACCGTTTTTTCTAGGTAATTTCCCATGCCTTGCTCTTTCATTTTCATGTAAATTTTTCAAATTTCCATGGTCCAATTTGATTTCTAGGCCACCCTAAAGTATGCACCATGCCCCACGCGGAAATCGAGGATTTTTCTGTGTATAGGGCTGGATATACGCGAAAAAAGGCCTCAAAGTCACGTACATATGCGGATGTTTAGCAAATAGTCACGTATGCAGCCGTGTTCAAGTTTTCTAAGACTTATAATGACCCAAACTTGAATTAAATGTGCAGGATGGTTCTAGAATGGAGGGAATGTGAGCACGGGGATGTAGAAGAAGCAGTACGGGGTGATCTAATGCACAATAGGCTCTTCGTGCATGCGAGCTCTACAAGTTTTGGTGTCTTGGTGGTTTAAGGTCCAAACCAAGACTGCTATAGATGCTAGTAGACTACTGGGATCCTGACTCAGAGTCTTTCCAGATTGATGGGATGTCCCTCACCATAGAAGTGGAGGACATATACTTCATTACTGGATTGTCCCGACGGGGCGAAGTGGTGAACATACGTTCTCGCGGGCCCAGAGATGGCCTCACCATAGATGAGTACATAGGAGTGTATTGTTATCCGGACACGGAGAAGGTCGGGAGTCAGATCCCAACTAAATCCATACAGGTGCTAGGCCTAAAGGCCATACTACTGACATTGGGTAGGATGGCAGGGATAACCTCACTCCACTAGGCCTCGCGGCCTCTGATTTTCTATGCAGTGGAGTGTATGAGACCCACGGTTTACGATTAGAGCATTGCACTATTGGGCAACATGAAGCACCAGCTCAGTGAGTGCAAGATGGGCAAAGTACGAAACTTCAGCTTCAGTAGCATACTGAGCACATTTTTCTTTGAGCGTGTTCTAGGATTGAGCTCTAGAGTTGACGTTCCTCTTCACGGGGTTCGAGATCCGGCCCAACGACGTTGGGCAGATGCAATGTGCAGACTGGGTGGAGGTAGGGTGTCCAACCCCTATCCAGATTATTTCTTTTCATGTTGGCGGCGACAGATAGTTGCCATTAATGACTACCCCTATGTGGGGATAGATTTTCGGGGAGACCACGACATGCCACTACCACCAGGATCGGCATACGGTGACATTGGTAATGAATCCCAATCCTCTTTTTAAGTTTTGTGAATTATTTAATTTTTTTGTGTTTTTTGATATATGGAATCAAAAGACATGTTTTTTGCGTGACAACACATAGTAACATCTTGTCATATGTATGTAGATGTAGGACCACGACGGCCTGAAGGATTCCCTCGTCATAGACGGAGGGGAAGAGGAGATGACATTACGGGTGTGGATGCGGAGCAGAATCTCCAAAGCATTCATACCAACTTCGTGCGGCTGACACACAGGGTACCCATGGCACAGGTCGAGGACCTGCCTGAGTCCATTCAGCGTTAGGTGGTGGGTGTGCCACGGGCATGGGTGCGGTTGTTTCAACGACGAGCTAGAGCCGTGGTGACATTCCATGATCAAAACCCCCCTCCTCCTCCCCAAGCTTAGATACTTGGGAGTGATACATTTTGTACTACCGTGTATTTATATTTTGGTGGCCCGGAAGCCCCATTTTTGTATTATGACACTATGTATTATCACATTTTGGATGTTTAATGAAAAACTTTTATGATGATTGGTTTATTTATTTACATGTGTAAAAATGTATGTTTGTGATGAGCTTATTGTCTATGAAAAAAATGCCAATCTAACATGTAGTTAGCATATGAGTCAGCAACTTGATTATAAATTCTTGGAACATGTATGCATGTTATGTTTTCAAATTGTCGTTCTAACAATCTCACACGTAAGAATCTCTGTAATAATGTTGGATCTCTAATATGATACAAGCCATTGAGTTGTGACACTACTAACTCTGAATCAAGACGTACCTCAAGAGATAGAACACCATGTGAAATGGCATCCCGTAGAAGCTCGATAACGGAACTATATTCAGCAACATTATTTGAAGAGGGCCGTAAACATATGCCTCCTGAAGACAATACCTGACTTGTAGGAGTATAAATCTATCCCCAGCAGAGTCGCCAATTCTATTACGGAGAGAAATTCCTATGGCTTAGGGTACCACAACAGACAACTTAACTCCAGAAATCAATCATTTCCTATATGCAAGAGAAACCAAATATCTAACACTAAAGGATCTCGATTCGTACCTTATTCTGGACAGTTGATGTAGACCCCCGTTGAGCTTTCCAACTCCAGCTTGAATTGATAAATTACTTCTTCAACATTCAATAAACAAGACAAGCATGCTATATATCAATGGGGAGGTTGCGCGACCAATATCCCATCCACACCCCATTGCAGAGTTGACCTGCACACAAACATGATATTTGGGAAGTTAGAAAACTACATGTTAGAAATATCATAGTCATAGTCGAAAGCATTAAAAAATAATTCGCCCTCCTAAAAGTGCATTACTTCACAAAAGCAACCCCAAAACTTGATTTGGTAAAATACCTCATCTAAAACCAATATAGTGTTGAAGATTATGTAACTTTGGGAGATATTCTTGTTATATTATTGATTTAATTCCATATTCTTGGTATATTATTGATTTAATTCCTTCACGAGATATTCATGTTGTATTTGATCATGTAAAAACCCTAAAAGAATAAATGTAAACCCTACTTGTAAAGTCGACCTAGAATAATCTAGAAGAAATATTAAATAAGCGTTATTTAATATTTCCTAAGGGAAGTCAACCCAATCAAGTAGAGAAGTTGACCCCATAAGGAAAATTCATCCACAAGTATAAGTAGGGGGCACACTTCTCATTTGAGAACACAGCAAGCACTCAAGCAAGTTTGCTAGAGAGAGAAGAACAAGTTCGCTAGAGGGAGAAGAGTAGCTGCTTTGTGAAGACATCTTATCTTTGGGTTTTATTATCTTTGTGTGCAAGCTTATGGATTTGCACTATGTTGAAATTTAGTAGTGATCGATGCATTTTGAGTGGACCCTCCACCCATCACCAAGATCATTCGAAGCTACGGCACAATATAAAAGAAGAGGGCGGTAGAATATATATATATATAAACTAGTCGTTAATTATAGATAAAAAAATGTTTGGGGATACACTTGAGAAAAAAAATGTTGACAAAACAAATAATATAAATATTTTTATTGTTTTTAAACTTAGGTGGAGAAAAGTCAAAGGTTAAAAAAATTAAAAGAAATAAAAAAAAAAGATGGAAAAAGTTATTCAATTGTCTATTAATTTAAATATAGTAGATGAAAAGATTAAATGAGTAAAAAGAGGGTTAATTAGATAATTAATAAGTAATTGTTTTAGTTTAAAATATAGTTAGAACTAAAAGAAAAAATAAAATAAAAAAATAAAAATATATAAGAATAATTAAATATAAAAGGAAAAATTTGAAAGTGGAGTAAAAGATAGAAAGGTAAGCATTAATAACATATAAATTAATTAATTAAAATAATAATAATAATAATAATAATAATAACCTAGGGTGAAAAAAGGTAAAAAATGAAGAGTGTTGAATAAATGAGTAAGGTATCAATGCTGAGTAAGTTGATGGATCCCAAATTGCTTGTACATGTGGGAAAACCTACATTGGACAAACAAGTAGATCCATTCAAACCCTTCTTAAAGAACACATCATTGATAACAATCATAATCTCGTTAACAAATCTGCAATAGTCCTTGGAAACTCTTTCAATTCTAAACATCATATTTACTTCCATCAAACTAAAATCCTTGCCTCCACTTCTCATTACTCATCAACACCAGTTGGAGAAACCATCGAAATAGAAAAACATCCTAACAAATTTAATAGAGAAGATGGCTATAAACTAAGTTAGTCTTAGAGACCTTTGATCCGTGAACTTACTCACCATTAATACCTTACTCATTTATTCACTACTCTTTCTTTCTTACTTTTTTCACCCTAGGTTTTTATTATTTTATTTTATTTTATTTATTCGTATTTTAATTAATTTGTTAATTTATTTATTTATATATGTTATAAATTATTATCTTTCTATCTTTTCTCAATTAATTCTCACTCCCCCTCCCATTTTTTAGGTTTTTAATATTTTTTTCATTAAGTAGTTTTAAGTGTATTTTAAACTAAAACAATTACTTATTAATTATCCAAATATTAACCCCATTTTTAATTATTTGAATCTTTCCAACTACTATATTTAAATTGATAGATAATTGAATAACTTTTTCCATTTAAACTAAAACAATTACTTATTAATTATCCAATTAACCCCATGTTTACTCATTTAAAGCTTTTCAACTACTATGTTTAAATTGATAGACAATTGAATAACTTTTTCCCTCATTTTTTACTTCTTTAATATTTTTAACCTTTAACTTTTCTCCACCCAAGTTTTAAAAAATAAAATAAAATAAAATCTTCTTTTTAATAAAAGAATTTATTTATTATATTATATTATTTAATTTGTCAACATTTTTTTTTCAACTATATCGCAACATTTTTATCTATATTTTTTATAATTAACTGGGAGTTTTTAATTTTCTATATAAATTCTATTGCCTTCTTCTTTTCTATTGTGTCAGTTTCGAATGATCGTGATGATGGGTAGAGAGTCCACCTGAAACACATCACTGAACATTGTTGAAACATTCATGCTCAAATTTTCTTATCTTATCTATTGTAGCTCTTCATTGTACTAGTTTGACATTGTACTTGCTGATTGAATCTATAGTGAAGAAGTTGTTGGGTTTTCTTCCCTTTAAGGATTTCTTATAAGATAAATATTTGTGTCTCTGGTGTATGTTGTGCTTGTCTATCTTCGATCCTATTGCTGATTATTGTGATATAGTAGAGTTTGTTTAAATATCTAACATCACATTCAAATACAAATAGTAACATGTAGAAAGTGATTCATCAAGTGATGAAGGGTGCAAAAGATTTTAATATTGTATTTGAATTATTGCTACTACTATTATGCAATGTCTTAGCAATTTCAAGGCCTTCCAAGGACTGTCATTACTTTGGTGTTCACTAGTACTACTTTGCATGGAATATGGACAACATCTTCAGAAATAATGGAAATTACATAAGCTAAGATGCAACAAAGAAGTGATTCCTTTCGCAGGAGTTAATGGATTCTATTGAGGAATCGCATTGACCACAAAGAAGTGACCTGTAATAGATTTCATTGATGGCTTAGGGTTAACACCCAGAACAAGAACGACAAGCTAGAAGTTGAAGTTGAATGGCATCAAGAGACTCCTTCAAAATTTCTCATATGGCGAAGAAGGAAACCAAATGAATCCCATAAAGTAGCCGAGATGTATAGTCAAACTCTCCCTGTTTGTGGGAGCAAAGGGTAATTGATTTTGCTAATGAAGAAATCAATTTGGCCATAGTGGATTCATTGCCATTGAGGAAGAAATTGATTTTCCTAGAGTGGAATTGGCTGCCATTGAGGAAGAAATTGAATTTCCAGTTAATCAAATTGGTAAAGAGATTAAACTCAGTTGGTAGAGATTGTTGTAAAACAAATTGGAACTGGTAAGAATAGTTTTGATGCATGTAACTGTCAACCAGTTCATTGTTGTCCAACCATAAATTGAACTACAGAGTATGTATGACAGTTTCAATGGTTTCTATAGAGCCAATTCATTCTATTAGATGCCAATGGTAAAAGTAATTTGACTTTCAATGAGATGTCGAGTCATTCTTATGCTAGTTGTGCTACTGATAAACACCCATAGCTATTATTTCTCACACTTGTTGTATATTGTAAAATCACACGAAACAAGCCATTCATTTACACATGGTTTTTCTAGTGATAAACTCAATACCCAGCAAGTAAGCATTGACTGATGTTTTCCATTCACAACATAGGCAGAAAGGCAGTTTTCTGGTGACTGCATACAAAGTTATTTGTTGTTCTTTGTTGATGAACCCGAAGCAGATGGTGGGGATAATATAAGCAACAATATCAGTGACCTGTTTTTTTGTAGTTGTGACAACAATTGAAGCCAGAAACTAGAGTCAAAACTGAGATCCATATCCAGATCTCTGAACCAAAGCTAGATTCAAAGCTTTTTTCCGACGGCCAGAGTTAAGAGTTGTGTTCCAGAGAAGTGGATAGAAGAAATATTGTTAAAAGCTCTTGGTTCCAAGTGTTGTATAGCCAAGAAATTCAAACAAACAGCAATCCTACCTAACTGGTGAGAAGAGTTGACAGGAGGTAAATTTAACCTTTCTTCTAGCTTATAGTTGATGCACATGAATATCAGTTCCTAAGTTGAGCATGGTTTGTAATATATCTTGATTGAGGTTTTTTTTGGAGCCAAAAGAGGTTGGTTGTTTCACTTGGGTTTCCAAAGTAATTCTTGTGTCGTTTTCCGATGGAGGTCATTCAGTTGGAATCAGTAGAGCACAAGACACTGCTCAAACGACCCCTATCGGAAACAAGGGAAATGTTCCAATGGGATTCATTCAGTTGTTTCGAGCAGGCAGGAAACTACGGAATTTTTCATGAAATCAGAAGCTCTGGAACCCTCTGCAAGAATTTTGCGATATGGAACTTGGAATCTAGCACTGTTGGAGTCGATAGAGCCTGAGTTCCTACCCTATTTTCAAGGTCTACACTTCGAGTCTTTGACTCGCCATTTTTTGGAATATTCGGTCAACTTAAGTATCCATAATTTGGTGTCAAATTGTAAGTTTTCCTCATCCATCTATTTAAACTACTTTCGATTGTTTTAATTTCTAGTCATTTTCGCAAGAATTACAACGAATTGTAGCGAGGGCGAAATAGGTTTATGAATATTTAAATATTATTCAGAGAGTATCACGCTCTCAACTTAATTGTAAAACTAATACCCAGTGGACACTTCTTTTTTTTTCTTGGGATGTTCTATTGGAAGTGTGAATGAGAATTCGGTTTCATTGTTTTTTCTATTGCGGACTCATCCCGGCAAGAGTATACATGCTATTTTATATAGCCAGATAAAAAAAACAGCCATTAAAATTTCATTAAAAAAAAACTCCATTTAAATATTCTCAAGGTCTACATTTAAATATTAAAAGCATTAAAACATGGTTTTTTCTTGGGATGTTATATTGGAGTTGTGAATGCATTTAAATATTCTCAAGGTCTACATTTAAATATTAAAAACTCCAGAAAATATATGGTCCATTAAAACATGGTTTTTTCTTGGGATGTTATATTGGAGTTGTGAATGAGAATTTGGTTTCACTGTTTTTTCATTTGTAGAGCAATAGATTCATCGGGCAAGAGTATCCATGGTTTTTTTATATAGCTAGATAAAAAAAACAACCATTAAAATTTCATACAAACAAACTCCATTTAAATATTCTCAAGGTCTACATTTAAATATTAAAAACTCCAGAAAAAATATGGTCCATTCTCTTTTAAATTTCAAACCTGTCCTATGGTATCCATATTTCAAAGGTACCAAATTCCAATACATAATTTGATACTAACATAAGGTTGAACAGATCCATTACAGCTAACATGAAAATAAGCCATGAATTTAATGTGTAACCAAGTGGAGATGCAGCTACATAAAGGGGAGATGCACACCCCTTTATGTATGTTTAAATGAAACAACACCAATTAAAAAAAATAAAAATAAACTCAATCTTTCTAAATTCTTACAACAAACCTCAAAAATCGACATAATTCATGAAATAACACAGACATAGTACAACATAACCATAGATGAATGTCCCAAGACACCATAAGCACCAAAACTTTCTTTTATAAACATACCATAATGCAACATGACCATCGATGAAAGTCGCGATCCAAAATGAGCCTTCACAAATTTCATAACTTAACGTAACCATAATGCATGTCAAAGTGCAACAAAACCAATCAACATGAAAAAATTGCAAAATGGAAATTGGACCTTCATGCTTTTCTAAACAAAATATAAAACTTGATGTATGTTGAAACTCAACAAAAAAATTACTAACATAAGTTAACCAAACTATTACAAAACCTTACAACCAGGGGTCATCATTAAATGTTGACCATAATACAACAAACCCATGTACAAATTGCACGCTTTTGAGATAAACCTTCAACAATTTCACAATGCAAAGAAAAAAAATGAACGTATCAAAATTAACCAAACCCAACCCTTGCAAAACCTTATAACGGACCCTTCACATATGCCACAATGGAAAAAAACCAATCAAAGTATAACTAAACCCAACTACTACAAAACAATTTTATGAATCGCATAATGTAACAAAAATCCAGCAACCAACATGACCATAGAGCAATGTCATAATTCAACTTAATGTTCACTCACTATCATAATCCAACATAGCACTTGATAAATTAAATATTTATTTAAATTATTAAATTACTTTTAATGTTGTAATGCAATCAACCACATTAATGAACAAAATAATAATACAATATATTTAAATTATTTTTTATGTTGTTATGCAATCAACCACATTAATGAACATAACGATAATACAATATATTCTTAGAGAAATGGTGCAATCCAACATAACCCTTCATTTATGTTAAAACAAAATAAACAATTGAAAATATGACTACACCTAATCATTGTGCAACATTACAATGAATTACATAATGTGACAAAACCCATTACGGAACATAGCCATAATGCAACATGACAATTAGAGAAGTTTTACACTATTAGCATCTAATAAAACCTTTCAACAACATGTTAAATTTTGATTATAAATGCTAATGTTGCAGTGTGACATTTCCAGTGACGATTATCATAACCCTTTGTCTACCTCCTACATACTATTTGGATGCTTGCATTCCCCAATTTCTTTGTCACATTATGAAATTAAACAAAGGCTATGTGACATTGTCACAATTTGAAAGGATTTGATGTCACATCTTCGTATGTTTTGTGACACAATACATACTATATACAAAAACATTGGTTATGTCACATTGTGACGTTGATCATCTACATTCTAATAATAATGAACATATGTTGACTTGTACATCAATAATATGGTAAGGAACCTTATGGCTAGATTACATTATGAATTTGTGATAATATATGTTATTACGTTTATTTGTACCATGTGAATTAAATACCTTCTTCTTACTTACCAAATTATTATACAATATAATAATTATATATTATTATTATTATTTCCATAAAAATCATGTTATTATACAATATAATAATTATGTATTATTATTATTATTATTTTCATAAAAATGTTATTATTACTATACAGTATAATCATTGTATATTAATATTTCCATAAAAAACATGTCATTATTTTATTCTTACTTTAATACAATTAACTTAATTAAAGACTATATTTTATTACTTTCACATAAATATTTTAACGAAGAACCATATTTTGACAATAAAATAATACATTACAGTACTATTATTAAATATTAATATTTTCATGAAATAAATATTATATATTTTTGTATTATAAAATTATAATTTAATTACACTTACTTAATTATTATTAATAATATTTTATTAACATATATATTATAAATAATGTTATTTTCTAATAAAACATTAATTACGTTAACTAACTATTATTCTTACAATTTTATTATCATCTAAAATATTATAATATATTATAAGGTATGTTAACAACATAATTAATACATAAATTGTTTCATAATATTAACTACACTTAACTAACCAATATTATTACTATTTTGTTATCATCTAAAATATTTTAATATATTTTAATAAATAAGAAGGACATTATTATTACATTAATTGTTTCGTAATATTAATAAATATCTCCAAACTATACCATATTTATATCTAAGATTCAAAAATTAATATATCTTATTAATTTATTGTAATATTGCTATACATTATTTTAAATAATATGATATATAAAATGATATCATTTATCTAAATACAAATGGATATTAAAATAATTAATTGGAAATGTATTAAATAATAAAGTATGGTTAACATATCTAATAAATAATATTGGATATAATTAACTTAATTATTTAATAGAAAAAACATTGTATTAATAATGTTTTATCTATATTATATTTTATTTAATGTTTTATATTAAATAAATAAATAATAACATTTATTATATATTATAATTATTAAATTAACAATATTATTCCCCTTAATTATTCAGACACATTAATTAATTTAATGTGGTTGTTGTTAGTTTGATATTAACATAAGGTCGAACAAGGTCAATGAAGAAGGGAGTGATCAGCGGTAATATGCAGATGGGTCGCTCTCGGGTTTTTCCTACAACTCCATGGCGATGATCTCACCCTCTTTAGAGCTGATAGATGGGTGTACTGCGGAATGGCACAGTCTTTGGGCTCATCTCATCTCTTTAGCTTTATTTTGGTATGCCCGTTTACCTTTGTTTTGGCCAGCAAGAAGCTTTGAGTTGTTCTTCTGCCTGCTCTTACCCTGCTTAATTATCTCTGAAGCTCGGGTTCTTGAGTCTCCGGTAGAAAGCTTCAGCTTTTCGCCTTTCCCTCGCATCTTTTGTCCCTAGGGTTTACTCTGTCATAGGGTTTCTTTGCCCATGGTGGTGGGTACCAGCTTGTAACCTTACTTGGAGTCCCTCCCCTTCACTGGGGGACTAGTACCAACCAAGTTTATCAAAAAGTGGGAAGGAATCGCTATTTTTGGCTGCGCTGGTTGACGTCGTTTCGCACCACCCTTGCATGGGTCTTTCTTCTCCATTTCTGTCGTGGTTATTTTAAGGTGCAGGGTTGACTTTTGTTTTCACTTTCTTGGAGGATTGGATGTCCTGAAGGTTCGGTTTACTCAAACCCTTCTATAGGATTCCTCGTTCCTGTCGGAAGTGATACTCTCGTCGTTGACCTGAAAACCCTTCACGGGTTGTGATTCAGCCTCGCTCTTTGGAACGAGGTTAGGGTGGTTTGGGTTCACTGCTTTCTTATGATTTATAAGGTACAAGGTTGACTTTTGTTTTCATTTTTTTTGGAGGACTGGTTGTCCTGGAGGTTCGGTTTTCTCAAACCCTTCTAGAGGCTTCCTCGTTCCTGTCGGAAGTGATTCTCTCGCCATTGACCTAAAAACCCTTCACGGGCTATGATTCAGCCTTGCTCTTTGGAACGGGGTTACGGTGGTTTGGGTTCACTGTTTTCTCTTGATTTACTGTTTATTTTTAGACTTAAAACCCTCCTCGAGCTGTGACTCAGCTTTAGCCTTCTTGACCTCACACCCTTCTTGGGGTTGACTCAGCACTTGTTTCCTGTGAACGGGGTGGAAAAGGGTCCGGTTAACTATTTCTTCTTCCACCACCTTTTGTTGACTAGGTGATTGAAGTGGCCCCTCGAAGCCGTGATACACACTTGTTCTCTTCTGCAAAAGCTTCTATATGGTAAGGGCCTTTATCCTGTTATTACTAGAGGCTGGGCTCTCCTTTGGTCTTTGGGGGCAGTTATCTCGGTCTTCAGCACTGTGTAGTGGGGGAGTTGGCCATGGCAGATTTGGTGCCTCAAACCCGCTACTGCAGAAAACGCAGGACTAAGTGCATTAAGGTACATGAGGAACGTTATCATTACGTTCTGAGTCATGATATTTTCCTGGACCGAGTTACGTCCTTGTGCTCCTGTGCACTGGTTGGTAGATTGGAGTATTGTCGTATGAACAAGGCCTCTTGGGTCAATTGGGCCTCGGAAAACTGGAAGCCTCTTTTTGATTATGTTCCGACCATAAGCTTGTTGTCGAACGGTTGGATAGTGTTCGTTTTCCTTGATGTCGAACACTGCACTCGGGTACTTGAAGGCATTTGGCGCATTGGGAAGGGTTCGTTGGTTCTTGGACGCTGCCACCCCAAGTTTGATCCCCTGAGAGAGAGGATCTCCAAGCGCCATCTCTGGGTCCTCTTGCCCCACCTCTCGTTTCCCTTGTGGAGCAGAAATATTCTTGAAGGAATCGGGAACGCCATTGGGAGATATGTATCTGTAGAAGATGATTTCCACCTGGTATACGACAAAAGGGTGGCAAGAATTCTTGTTGAACTGGATATTTCAAGGGGGCTCCCGGCAGAAATAGAAATTCTGTGTAATGAACGATTGCTGGTTCAGAGGCTCGATTACCTGCATGTGCCCTTTAGATGCAACTGATGTCGCTCTGTGGGTCATTTGAGGAATTCATGCCCACAAAGACTTGAAGGAGGCTTTACCTCGAAAGCTGATGAACCTGGATCGATCAAGTCACCGGTTCATCCTGCAGAAGGTCTTCATACTCTTCCAGGTTTGTCCTTTGACTCCTCCTCATCCTCTGATTTCATTCCAGACTCATTTCTAGAGGATGTGGATAATCTGATACAGTCACATCGTAAATCTGCTCCTCCACTCACCACTCTTTCCTCTGAGGTGGAACCTCCTTTGCTTTCGTCTCCCCCTTCATGCTCAGCCTTGCCTCCCAATTCTGTCCACTCACTAAAGGATTCAGAGGTTCTCCCTTCTCTTCTCAATCCTGTCAACACCCTCTCCCCCTGCGTGCAGTCTCCCCCACCGAACTCGGGTCTTCCTATTTTAGACTCGATAGAGGACTTTCCTCCACTTAAACCTATTGCTCCCCCTTCTGGACAACCTCTTTCCCCTCACTGTCCCACCTCCTCCCCTTCTTTCTCTGATCCTTCTATGAAAAAATCCCTCTCTATCTTCACAGCTTCCACCCCTTCCTCTCCTTCTACCCTACACCTTAACTCTATAAGATTTGCAAACGTGACTGTCAGAAAACCTCCTAAAGGGAAAAAATATTCTAAGGCAGATCTTTCCTCTGCCTCTCCTCCATACATACCACTCTCTGTCAAAATCAAAGATGCGGCAAGGGGCATCTCCTCCAGGGGTCTTAGAGCTTTGTCACCCCCAAAGGATGTTTCCTGATGTTAATTCTCTCCCTAAACACACGTGGTCTGGGAGGTAAGACCAAATCCCTCAACCTCTGTGCTCTCTTCAAATCACTCAATCCTGACTTTATCCTCCTGCAGGAAACTATGAGTAGTGATGCCCCTGCTCTTTATGCTTTCTCGAAGTTACTCCCCTCCTGGGATTTTTGTGCAGTTAGCGCCCGTGGGCTCTCTGGGGGCCTCCTCTCAGCTTGGAACCTGTTAAAAGCTAACTGTAAAGCCTTTCATACTTGCACAGACATTTTACTCCAGGCCTCTATTCGAGGGATGACAGATCCCGTCAACATTCTTAATGTCTACGGTCCTTATCGGGATCGTGAACTTTTCTGGGACAAAGCTCTTAGAGGTGGTCTTCTCCATCTACCACATCTTGTCATCGGTGGGGATCTTAACCTCACTCTCCGTTCGTTTGAAGTTTGGGGAGTTAAGGCCTCCTTGGACCCACTTGCAAGTCACTTTCTTTCTCTCTTTCAGTCAGTTGGACTTGTGGATGTGGCTCCTTTGGTATCAGGGCCTACGTGGCGCAATGGTAGAATGAGGATTGAGGGCATCAGTAAACGCCTCGATCGTTTTCTTATCTCAAATTTCCTGATACCCTCCTTGGGGGTTTTTAAGTCTTGGACCAAATGCCTGGATCTCTCGAACCATTTTCCTATTTGTCTAGAGTGGAGTAATCTAAAAGGGCCCTTTGATTATCCCTTCAAGTTCAATCGTTCTTGGCTTGATGACTCTGATTTTATTGAGTGGTTTAAAAGTTGGTGGTCCTCATCCTTCAAAGCTGAATCTCTTTTCGATATTGAAGATCTTTGCCTTTCCCTGCGCAAGCTTAAACATGCTACTAAAAGATGGACTAAGGACAAACTGGCTAGTTTAGATATTGAATCCACTAATCTGGAATATGCCATTGAATCTATTCTCGCTGGTCCTTCTAAGGGCATTCTCACTAAGAGAAAAGTGATCATCTGTCCCACCTAAATGCCAAAAGGCATAGAATCCTTGATCACTTCCATCTTACCTGGCAGTTAAAAAGCAGAATCAAGTGGGCTCTTCAGGGAGATGCCAACACGAAATTTTTCCATGTTGTTGCTTCAGGAAGAAGAATTCATAATATGATCTGGTCTCTTGAAGACCATGAAGGCAATCATATTGAGGATGAGGTTGCTTTAAAGGAGATGGGCAAAGCTCACTTCTCTGAGATTTATAAGGATGATAGTTCTACCTGTTTAGAACACCAACTGAAAGTGGTCTCCCTCTTCCCTAGACTGATTCCTAGTGAGCACTCTTTCCTCCTCTCTCAGTCGGTCAGTCTTTTGGAAATTGAACTTTCTCTCAAGGCCTTTAAAAAAGATCGTAGCCCTGGCCCGGATGGTTGGCCTGTAGAATTCTACTTGCACTTTTTTTATCTTCTGAGCCCTATCCTTATAAAGTCTATTGACCAGACTAGGATCACAGGATTTATCCCTCCCTCCTTGAACTCCACTTTCCTAGCTCTAATCCCTAAGAAGGACAAGCCTCGGACTTTTGCTGATTTTAGGCCCATCTCGTTATGCAACCTCCTCTACAAACTCACTGCAAAAGTTATAGCTAGGAGACTAAAGCCTTTCTTGGATTCGGGTATCTCTCAGGAACAATTTGGGTTCCTTAAAGATCGTCATATTTCTGAGCCTATCGGTATAGTGCAAGGGGTTCTCCACTCTGTCAAAACTAAGAATATTTGTGCCTTTGTCCTCAAATTGGACCTTTCTAAGGCCTTTTATCGTGTGGACTGGACATATGTCAGATTGATCTTGATTCAAATCGGTGTCCCCCTTCTCACCGTTAATTGGATTATGGGTTGTCTCTCTTCTGTCAACTTCGCGGTCCTGATCAATGGGACTCCTTCAACTTTTTTCACTTCCCCTCGGGGAATCCGACAAGGATGTCCTTTATCCCCCCTCCTTTTCATCCTTGTCATAGAAGGTCTTAGTCCTCTCATCCGGGATGCTAGACTCAATGGTTTAATACGGGGGATAAAAATCTCACCCTCTCTCACTCTTTCTCACCTCCTCTTTGTGGACGATGTGATTCTGATGGGCTCAGGTACACTCTTAGACTGGTCGGCTTTTGATGTTATCCTTGAGACCTTCTACAAATCCTCGGGAATGAAGATCAACTTTGAGAAATCTTGTCTTCTCTACTGCAATTTTGATACTGAATGTCAAAATGTCTTTTCTAATGCTCTGCCTTACAGAATGCTGCCCCTTCAATCTGGTTTCAACTACCTGGGTTTTTACCTGAAACCACTTGGTTAGAGAGCAAACGACTGGCTTTGGATTCTTCAAAAAATGGAAAAAAGGATCAGTCACTGGACATACCAGTACCTCTCCCTCGGGGGAAGATTAGTCCTTGTTTAGTCTGTTTTGTCAAGTATCCCTGTTTATTGGATGGGACTTGCTCCAATCCCAGCCATCATTTTACAGAAGCTAAGAAGAATCATGTTTAACTTCCTCTAGGGTTCCACTGTCAGTAAAAAAAAGTACCACTTGGCTAGCTAGAGAGACCTCTCTTGGCCCAAGAAATTTGGGGGATGGGGTATAAAAAACCTTTATTGGTACAACCTATCACTGTGTCTCAAAAATCTTTGGAGGGTTCTCCATTCAAATGGTCTGTGGTTTCAAGTTCTCCATTCCAAATATCTAAACTGTTCTTCGGTGGTTGATTGGCTCAGAAGGAAAAGATTTAGCACTCGATGTGCCTCTATTATTTGGAGAGGGTTTTTACAGTCCCTTCCATGGATGGGCGCTCATTTAGCTTGGCAGGTAGGAGATGGTGAAAATGTTCTCCTTGGCATTGACCCGATAGTTGGTCTTCACGCCTTCCCGAGGATTTAAGAACATACCTTGAAGACATGAATATCTGCACCCTCGCGCAGGCCCGGAATACTCTTCAGTACGCACAGAATTACTGGCTAACTGCAAAGGATTTAGATCTCGGGGGTATTTATAATATTTTGTGGAAGGAGTATATTGAAGGTCTAACGGGAGCTAGCATTCGGCTCATTGATCAATCTGATGATCTTGCCTAGACATATAAAAAGAACACAGGCTCTATATCTACTAAAGACGCTTATAACAGCATTTTTAGTACTCGCTTGCACCCAGTAGAAAATCTGGTTGACTCCTTTCTTTGGTCTACAGCTCTGCCTGCTAAAATCTCTTGTTTCATTTGGCTCTCCCTTAGAAATAAGATTCTCACCTGGGAGAACCTACAGAAAAAAGGTTTCTTTGGCCCTGGTATTTGTGTCTTGTGCTTTTCTGATGAAGAGACAGTTGAGCATCTTTTTATCAGCTGTAGGATATGGAGAATGGTTACTGAACATGTTTGTGATACACTTAATCTCCCAGCTTTTCTCCCAATGTATCTCTTGGAGAAATGATCAGAGGTTGGATAGGGAATTTGCCTAGGAACTCGCAATTCTCTACGCTCCCTTTCCATATGATGTGGATCTTTTGGAAGGTTCGTAATCGGGCCATTTTTTATGGGAAAAAAAGGAACACCTTCAGTATGATCCAGCAGATTTTCTCTACTGTCCAAGTTGCCCCCCGAAGCTGACAGTCTCTAAATATTAAAAAAAAAAAAAAACATTGGGCAAGCCCCCTGCATGAATTACCCCTGTGGTTTTATGGATGGAGCATCAAACTATATGTTAGCTGGAGTGGGTTACTGTATTTATATAAATGAGACACATTGCTTGGAGTTCTCGCTGGGGGTTGGACAATGCACCAACACAAAAGCAGAATTGCTCAGTTTATGGGAACTTCTTTCCTCCTCCCAAATGATGGGGATCCTCCTCGCACATGTATACGGTGATTCACAAGTGATCATCAATTGGGCGATGGGATCGACTGCTCTCTCCCCACTTGACCTCTTTCATTGGTGTAGGGAGACAAAAAATATCATTGCCAGCTTTAAGGAATTGTCCTTCTCCCACATCTACCGAGAGCACAATCGGATAGCTGACCGCCTCTCCAAAACTGCGCTCTCTTATCCTCAGGGTA
>LPNX011063078.1:81779-220017 GCA_001517045.1 Pseudotsuga menziesii
CCGCTCTCTTATCCTCAGGGTAAAGGCAGTTTTAAGGAATATTTCGAGAACCGTTTGGTTTCTCAGGATGCTTTTCAGCTCTTCTGAGCAGGGTAAAGGGGTGTTTCTTCTCCCTTATATTTGTTTTGATTACTAGAGCGTCCTCTTTTGGATTGTTGTTTCAGCTCCTCTGGGTGCTCGGTAGATGTGGATGTGTGGACAGTCCTCTTCCTTATGATGAGACAGTTTTCTGATGGGATCACATCTTTTGCTGTTAAGCCTTTCCCCCCGGCAGCACTCTTGGGCAGTTTGTTGGTGAGCAACCCGCTTAAGGGGAGAATGTAATGATGTCCTTTGATTCTTAATGAGAATAACAAGGCAGGCTTTTTTCTTTCTGAAAAAAAAAAACATAAGGTCGAACAAATCCATTACAGCTAACATGAAAATAATTTTTCATGCAAAAACGCACTGAACCATGAATTCAATGTGTAACCAAATGGAGATGCAGCTTCACTCAATTGTTTTCTTTGATAATGGATGTACTGCAAATCATAAATATGGCACCGCAAATGATTAATTAGCTAATATCTAATGAATTTAGTCATATTTATTATTGACACAGAGTTAAAATATAGATATCAAAATGCTTTATTTAAATCACTTTGATATGAGGCATTTAGAATCTAACAGAAACAGGAATAAAAAGATCCATATGAGCATGATGTACTGAAATCTCTTTGTAAATCTCTTTGTTGAGGAAAATAGAGTCTAAAAGAAACAGGAGGGATAATCCCTAAATGAAACACAGAGATTGATAGATAAATGCTATGCCTTTAGCAATGAAGCTTAAATGAATCTAACAAAATGATGGGATAAGCGTTGAGGCTGTTGCACCAAACCATAAATGAAACTAACAAAATAATGGGATAAACCCTAAACCTTAAATGATAGAAACAAAACGATGGGAAAATCTACTTACAAATGCAAAGTGGTTGATGTCACAATGGTGAGCCTCGTCAGCCCTGATTACCATAGCCACATCTTTGAGAGTTGAATCCTTGGGAAGCCTACAGTAATCTATAGTTACGGCAAAGGCTGGCACGTTTGGAATGTTTCCTTTGTCCGTCTCCTTGAGAAATTGAGAAATTCAGTGTAGGAGTGAATAGCTTCTTCTTTAAGATAACCCACAATCATGTGTGCAAGTTTGGGGAAAGGATGTACATGACAAAGTATGCATTGAAGAAGACTCCTTGCACTGTAAAAACCAAGGCCCGCTCATACCACTTGGGTTGTGCTACTTCCATAAATGTCATGAGTTTCATCCTCTCATCTAAAGGAACTTTTATCCATCAACCACTGTGCTGGAATTTCATGAGGGACTTACAGTGGGGGAGCATTCCTCCAACCATTCATGGGATAGCAACCACAGTTTCCAGTACCATGGCTCGGCAACAATACCGTCGATGCATAAGACACAAACTCTCTATGGGAATCATTTTCAAATATAGACCGATATGACAAAGATAACACAAAATCATGAATCTTAAAATAAACATTGACCATAAAAGGGAAAAAACACATCACTTGTGAGTCTTGTAAAGAGAAAAGAATACCTTCCCTCTATCTTCAAACAGGGGAATATAAAAATTGTATAAAAGTAGTGATACTTACCTACTCACTGCATCAGACCAGGATGGTGCTCCATTTCAATAGCATTTTCCAAGCACCGCTCCTAGTGTGGGAAGACATTATAGAGCACAGCAGTTTCTGAAACAATATTACCAAATAAATTTCAGTCTAATTAATAATAGAAACACAGACCCAACAATATTTTATTGTTTCTTCAACTTTTGGAAACATGTTACCCGTGAACTTTTTCCAAAGAAAAGTTGAAATTGGAAGTATTAAGCACACACAAAAAGTGGCGATTTATTACACATCATAAACATAGATACATCACACTTAAATAAGCGTTGTGAGATCCAACTTATTCCACTTTTGGAGGAAGAGGTTGAGAGAATCTTTCAACAACCTCCAGTGAACACAACCCAATCCCTAAACTCTAGGATGCATCATAATGAGGCATTGTCTCTAACACCCCCCTTTAATTCCTACATTACAAAACATAACAAAAGGTTACAACACAAATTTTGTCATATTTGTCTCACTGGTCCTCATATGCAGTTACATCCATCTCTAAACTTCATAGCGGCTCTTTCTCTCCCATCATCTTCGAGCTACCACTTCATACAGCACAAATACAACCGCTTCCGACCATCTTTGAAGTATCTATAGGATCGACGAATCTAAACTACCCCAAGGAATAGTCTCGATACTGAAACATTCAATAATCAATCTTACAAAATGACCTTTTTGCACACACTCATCAACACAATGATAACACGTAACTGATGATCTTGGAGCACCGAAGTACAACAAGAATCAAGATTTTACAATACATATATCTAACATATATAACCAATAACTATATTCTAGAAAAGTTTGAGAGATGATTGTGGAGGCTCATCGTCATAGGATGAGTATTCATGCATAGCACCTAGTGAGTCCTCGGCTATGTTAGATGACTCTTTTAGTTTTCCATTTAGAAGATCCCTAGCACGTGTTTTGCAATTCAGTGTTGTATGTCCATGTCTTCGATAGTAGAAACATCAATATTTTTAGTTGTTCTTCCCTTGGAGAATAGTGCAATTTCAGCATGTGAACTGATTTCCATGTCACCTAGCTTCATCCTCTTTTCTTCTGATAAGAGTGCTGAAATCGTGTCTTCCAAAGTTCGAGAGGGTAATTGAGTTAAAGTAAAGATAGCATTGTCATATTTTGGAGACAAACTATTCAGCAAAATTGTGTTTGCATCATCTTCATCAACTTTAGATTTGATCTCTACCAACTGTGCTAACAAAGACTTCAGATCATTTATGTGAGAAGACAATGATACTTCATCATGCATTTTTAATTTGAATAGTTGTAATTTTAATGAAAACTTGGCATTTACAGCCTTTCCCCCAAATATTTGATTCAATTGTACCCACATTTCTTCAGAAGATTTTTCCAAATCTATTAGGTGTAGTTGGGAATATGCAAGAGACAGTCCAAGAATGGACTTGGCTCTATCCTCTCTTTTCTCCCATTCAATTAATTTCCTAGGATCTGTAGGTTCCTTCTCTATACCTTTTACTATCCCCATAAATTCTTATGCATCATTTGAAGTTGTACTTTTACTTTTCAGGTATGGAAGTTAAAAACATTAAATTTTTCCAATTCAATATTCTCCATATCAACAAAAAAACTTTAATCAGAAAATGAATACCTCTTTTCTAACTGCGAATTTCCTACAAAACTATCTTAATATCTATCCACTGTCTATAACTATGAATAAAAACTGATACATCAAAAGCTGTCCATAAAAGTTTACAATCTACGACGACCCATAACACAATAGAACCATCAGAAAGCTCCCATAAGTCCATGAATCCATCCGGCAAGAGGAGTCCCTTCTTGGAGAGAGAGTCAGCTGCAAAGATGCTTTCTCTGTAGATGTGTTGAGACGACAGTGGCTGGAATAGGAGACTAGCCCTTTCGATGTCCTCATAGATGGGAAGAAGAAATATATCCCAAGGAATCTTGCTTAATTTGAGACATTCCGTGGTCAATTTAGAATCACCAAGAACCTGCAGTCAATCCACACCTAGAGAAATTGAGAGAAATTGAGAGCCTCAAGAGAATTTTAATTGCTGCAAATTCTGCAAAGTTGTTCGTAACATCTCCCAGGCCGGCAGAGAAATGAAAAGAGTTTGTGCTGGAGAGATGAATTATGCCACCTGCACCGCCAAACCATGGCCCACCTTGGGACGCTCCATCAACGAAAGCCCACGGGATGGAACCCTCCACTATAGGATCATTAATGACTCTAGTAGGCTTAATGGATGGCTGCAACAGAAAAGCTTTTAAAATACCAAAGCTTCGACCAGCAAAAAGTTGAGCAGGGATAGGAACATCTTCAAAAAGCATCATGTTCCTAGCAATCCAAATACCCCACACTGCAAAAACAGGGAGGGAATCCGAAGTGGAAAAGTATATGCTGCCAGTCCAAGTGAGCCAAGCTTGTTGAAACAACACATGTCCATACAAGTGGAAAGTATGCTAAAATAGAAAGGTGACTCCATACTTCATGGGCATATGGGCAGTGAATGAAAAGATGGACAATTGACTCTGCATTCAGTTCACATAGTGGGAATCTGCTGGGCCCAGCAAGAAATCTATGCTTCAAGGTGTCCCAAACAGAGATTTTTTTATACATAACCAGCCTGAAGAATAACTTGTTTTTGAGCGGACAATTAAGCTTCCATATGCTGCTGCACCACCAATCTGGTGGAAACCAGAAATAGACTTTAATGTAAAATTGTTCCCAAGAGACGAATACCTAAACCCTGCTAACATTGATACTTTACAAACTTTGTTCAGTATTTAAGAAGTGAATCAATAACCTACCAGGGGAAAAATTTAATATTCAAAACTCCAATGTACCCAAAACCAATACCTAAGCAAAGGCTAAGTAAGAAAAAAATCATTGATACTTTACAAACTTTGTTCAGTATTTAAGAAGTGAATCAATAACCTACCAGGGGAAAAATTTAATATTCAAAACTCCAATGTACCCAAAACCAATACCTAAGCAAAGGCTAAGTAAGAAAAAAATAAAAAATAAAAATGAAGAACACCCAAAATGATCAAAGATTGTTTCCTTGCCAAAAGCCTGTTAATCATGAACTTGCTAGTTCTAACTATAACAGCTTTAGCATCTGTCATTGTTGATACTATTTCGAGACAAGAAATAACATGAAACAGTAATTAGTGCTTCGCCCAATGGTTGTATACAGATATCGGGAAGTCTATCTCTGCGACGCGTTGAAGGCAATGACAAATCACTACAAGACCCACAAGTTTGATTCTTGATAGTGCTCCCCTATGCTTATTTCTTCTGGAAAAATTTCAACAACAAGGGACCTGAAACTTCTATAATAGGCCAGAGGAGGATATTAGAGGAAGAAGAATGTGGCTATTGGTCATGGATACATGTGTAAAAGTTTTATTAGATAGAGAGACCAGTAATATATTACAGTGGAAACATAATGTGTCTATTGAATAAATGCCTTAAACTTAATTAAATTAATTAAAACTTAATTAATATGTGCAAAAACTATAGATATGGTGGAATATAACTACACACTTAAATTACCATAACCACAACGTGTCATAAATCAGAAAAAGACCAAATAGAAAATTTTAAAAAAACAAGAACCCCATGAATCACATGAGCTCGTGAATACATCATGGGTAGAATCACACTGGTCAATTCCAGGTGAAAAAAATCCTTTCAAGATGTTGGTGACATTGAAATTATGCCTTACCAGTAATGACTGTATCACTCCCAATTCCATGTCCAGTAAATTTCTTGAGAACTACGTGCTATTGTTTGGCGACTTGCTCTCATAGCTTGGTGTCTTATTTCTACGGTTAAGGAGACCTCTTAGCCTACAGCTTCATTATGGGCACCATTTGCATTCATGAAATTCATTAGATTATTGTCTTTGGTTACATTTTTGGGCAATTCTACCTGTATTGCTACTGGAAGTCATGCGAGAGAATTTTGAAACAAATAATGGAAATGTGTTGGGAAGCCAAGCTTATCATCAATCATCAATAAGTTTGGTTTTAATATACATCACATGAAACTGGAAACATGTCTACTTTTACTATCAATGGCAAATTATGATGTTCGCTATTGGGATGCTTTTGCACTTTCAAACTGGAAGTCAGATGCATTTGACAACTACAAAGCAACACAATTCAATCACGCTAGAAAAAAAATTCATTGGGATCTTCTCGTCGCCAAATTATTCTTTATGCATTCAAATATTCATATACATACATAGTCACTCATTCATGTACATGCATAGTCACTCATTCATTTCAGTCATCTTTGGTATTCTTCTCAAGAAACAACGAGTCAAGCGCCAAGCTAAGTTCTAGACTATGGAATCCAGGAATGCAATGACTAAAGCCTCAAAGGACAAATTTTCATTTCATAGATTTAGATTGAGTTTGGACAGATTTGTATTTGCATCATTCATCATACTCTCACTAAAACTCATAGGGTTGGTACAGGTTTGGACTTTCACGGTGGTGTGCTTCATGTGGTCACTACATTTAAGATGATGATTGCAGTTGATAATTAAGGTTGAAATCTAGGTATGTTCTTCTTTTTCTTATCTTTTTAATGAGTTGTTGCTACTCTATTGTTGTCATTTTCTCTTCCAAATCCATCACAAAGTCACAAACTAACAT
The DNA here is from genome assembly GCA_001517045.1 of Pseudotsuga menziesii. NCBI lineage: Eukaryota > Viridiplantae > Streptophyta > Pinopsida > Pinales > Pinaceae > Pseudotsuga > Pseudotsuga menziesii. The sequence continues at coordinate 88,125 of LPNX011063078.1, forward strand.
TATTGTTACCAAATCCATCAAAAAGTCACAAACTAACATTATTGCTACCATCACTTGATTTCATTCTTTGGTTATGAAGGACATATTCCCAAGTAAAACTCTTTTCATGGATTTTCCACATCATCAAGAACCCAATAGGCTCTAATACCACATATTGGGTCAAAGAGCACCAATCACTTAACAATCACAGACATAAATATCTGTAGAACCACACATTGTATTGATCTATAATTCTCCCATGATATAATAAAGTACAATGAGTCCCCTTATATAGGAATAGGTGACCATAACAACCATGTCATAATATGGAATGTTTTTTCAACCATCTCCATAACTATCTCCAACAATATCTCCATAAGATCCTCATCGAAGCTTCTCTCTTTGTCCTCATCTTGGAATCATAGGTAGATTTTGTGCATTATAATCATTTTCACATGTTATAATCTCGCCATTAAATCTCACAAGTATGAATTATTCCTTCACACCCCCCCTTAATCAATACTTGTGATTCCATCTAAATGTTTGAGTTGTCTTCACCTTCAGCCTTATGTACTTTGCGTCATCTTTAGTCTTCTTCATCTTCCTCTTTCATACTCTGCGTTAGCTTTAGTCTTCTTCATCTTCCTCTTTTGTACTCTGTACCATATTCAATTTTTGTTCATCTTCATCTGCATGTTCAGTTGTTGTCACCTTCTTGTATTCATTCACATCCTCATCTTTCATTGCCTTCTATAATAAGTCTAGATCTTGAGTCAAATATCTGAACTTTCATATTTGTATCAAGGGTTTCTTTGGTTGACGATCAACCATATCATGGGTTTTCCTTTGAATTACCCATAACCAATACATCACATCCATGGTTTTGGCTTACCTTTAACCATTACAAGTAGTTTTTGAATCCCCATGAACTAATACAATAAAATTACTCGTGATTTTATTTACTCAAAGAAATTACTCAAGTAGAATAATCTGGCAACTCTTTCCTAAGCATGAGAATTTGACATGTGATTTTTTTAACTTCACCTTAATCACAATTTGACTTTTAAAGGTCAACTAACAAGTATAATTTCTCTCATAGATTTTCCCTAGCCTCAAGAACCCAATAGGATCTAATACCACATGTTAGGTCAAAGAGCAACCAGCCACTTAACAATCACAAACATAGTAACACAAATATCCATAAAACCTCACATTGTGTTGATCTATAATTCTCTCATGATATAATAGAGTTCAATGAGGCCCCTTATTAGGAATAAGTGACCATAACAACCATGTCATAATATGGAATGTTTGTTCAACTATCTCCAACAAAATCTCCATGAGATCCTCATCCCTAACTTCTCTCTTTGTCCTCATCTTTGAATCATACATATACTTTGTGAATTTTGTTCATTTTCACATATTATAATGTCACCATTAATCTAACAAGTATGAAATATTCCTTCATACTCCCACTTAATGAATACTTTTGATTCAATATGGATGTCTTAGTTGTTTTCATCTTCATTCTTATCAACTATGCATCATATTTAGTCTTTTTCATATTCATCCTTTGTACTCTACATCATATTCTGTCTTTCTTCATCTTCATCTTCATCTTAATTAGCCATTGTTTCCTTCATGTCTCCATCTACATCTTCATCTTATATTGTCTTCTTTGATAAGTCTAGATCTTGAGTCAATTATATGAACTATTTCATCTTCATATCAAGGGTTTCTTTGGTTGACCCATAACCATCTCATAGGTTTTCCTCTGGATTACCCACAACCAATACATCATATCTATGGTTTTGACTTACCCTTAACCATTATAAGTGGCTTTTGGATCACCATGAACCAATACAAGAAAATGACTCATGAATTGATTTACTCAAACAAATGGCTCAAGTATAATAAACTGACAACTCTTTCCTAAACATGAGAATTTGATGTGTGACTTTTTGAACTTAACCTTAATCACAATTTGAATTTTGAAGACTAGCTAACAAGTAGAACTCCTCTCATATATTTTCCGCAACCTCAAGAACCCAATAGGAATATAACACAAATATCCATAAAACCTCACATTGCATTGATATCTAATTCTATCATGATACAATAGAGTGCAATGAGGCCCCTTATATAGGAATAGGTGACCATGTCATGATATGGAATTTTTTTTCATCCATCTCCATAACTATAGCCATAAATATCTCAAGCGATATCCATGAGATCTGCATTCCTAACTTCTCTCTTTTTCCTCATCTTTGAATCATACATACAATTTGTGTATTAATTCATTTTCATGTATTATAATTTCACCATTAAATCTCACAAGTACGAATTATTCCTTCATAATTCAGTCCCAACTTTGATAGATTTCACAAAACTAACTAATCAGTATATTTCCCTATTTTTCACATCTTGAGTTGAAGTAATATATAATTCAATTTTGTGAAGAATTATTGGATTGATTTGAAGTTACCAGGGCTCAGATTGAGGAACTTGATCTCCAATTGGTGGCCTCTCATCTCATATTGCTTCCTGAAAAGGCTAGAAAGCTTGGTCCAAATTCCATTTGGATATTTATTTGCTTCAATATGATATAAGAGATCCATGGATACTGAGAAACAAAGTAATTTTAATGCTTCATACATTCTATTCAGATACTTCTACTTCTCTACAATTGAATTAGGATCTACCTCTATTCCCATAGTGATCCTATGGAGTCCCTTCATTTGCAATAGATTTTCAATTCTTGATCTCCATTCAAAGTAACTAAAGGGGGTAAGGATTTGCTAGAGAGAAAGATCCATTTCAACAAATGTGCTCCTATAAAGTGTCTTCAACCTGCAAATCCTATATACTAGCTTCTTTAAAATCCCTGCAACTCTAATACCATATAATATTTTGGAGCATAAGATATAGAAACTAAAACATGTAGTAATATAGTTTGGAGGTGATTAAACAAGTGAAAAAATCATCATGACACTCATCAACAATAAAGAAGAGATGAAAAAGCTCTTTCATAAACATGTTATTCCATTGTATTCACAAATTATGAAGCAATCATTACATATAGGCAATTTGAATCACTTAATAAGACACTTTGAATTGGTCTCTAGTGCATAAAAATTGAGTTAGGGATTAACTAGAACTCAAATGCTCTTAATTATCCATGCAATATATTAGAGATGAGTTAACAATATCATAGCTGGCCTAAGTGGACAAATGGAGGCTTAGACACCTAAAATCAAAGAACAACTACATGATCAACTCATGAACTTGAGTAATCTACTAAAAACATTCAAGGAGGGTGTTACTAGCTTACAATAACAAAGAAGGGCACTTGTATTCCTTGATCATTGGAGTTAACTCCCTAGAATCACTCCACAAGTCAAACTTGCAACATGGGGCCCTAAAATTAGGGAAAGAATCCCTAATTGAAGGAACGCGCCCTCAACTTCCATAAATAGAATTGGGGATGAATTCCATAACCTATAAATAGTATATTAGTCACTTGAATTTAGGGATGAAGCTCTCTAGTAGCTCAGATGGTCAAACTCACTCAAATTTGGATCAGTGTAATTATGAGATGAAGATATAAATCCATAGGTCAAAGAATGATGCTATGGAGAGGGTAATTATGCTCTAACACCCCCCATAATCCTAACTCAGTGAAACTAATGCAAAAGAAATGGGTCCCAACAATTTGCAGCCATGTTAGGTACCCATGCGCACAAAAAAAATCTCTAAAAAATGAGGAAGGAGGAAAAGACTCTTGGGAACCCCACCTCCTCCACAAAATATAATAGAGAATGTTGGTTGAGTAGACTAAGTATCTTGGTATGAAGATTCCTTTAATCGCTACAAGAAAAATACCTTCTAGTGGAGGTTTTTGCAGATACTTCTCTAAAAGGAGCCCAAATATCCATTTATACTAGAGGTCACTAGGAGAGGCAAAAAGGCAAAGGTTTTATAGGATGTTTTTATTCCTTCATTTTATACATACCAAATGAACCAGTGCACTCTTGCTCTATACGCACTGGTGTGTACAGAAACAAACCACGTCGATATAAAAAATTCATGTTAAGCGGAGAGAGAAAAATATTTTCTATTGCTAAAGCTAACAATGATTAGTGTGTTTAAACTACAAGGACTCACTGGTGCATCCACATAATTCATGTACTACTTTCAACCAAAAAAAACCTCCTGCATTGAAAAATATATATTTTAAATTATAAGAAAAAAGAATTAGAGTGAATTCTATATAATACACTACATCGGTGCTTCTGTTAATTCGATGCACCGGCATTGGATAAAATTAAAAAATAATATTGAATAGAATTTTTTTGTATTTGTTTAGATCCATTAACAGTGCATTTAGATATTTGAGCAGGACCGATGAATCGTGTAATTGGAAGCACCGATGTAAGTTGAAATTTATTAAAAAAAATGGAAATTTTTTTTAATATTTTTGTATTCACAAGCGAGGTGTTTACTTCACTCAAATGCACCGGTGCGTTGGCTAATATATGCATTGGTGTAGGGTAAACTTAAAAAAAAAAATGTTGGATGGAAATATTGTTATATCGGCGTATTCATTAATGATGTGTTGTTATCTTCACAACACACTAGTGTGTCCTGTCATTTAGAGCACCGTAGTAGGGTAAACTTTTTTAAAAATGGACGAAAAAACATTTTTATAATTTTATATTTATGGACTGTGCATTTATATATCCAAAATACAATGATGATTTGTAATACCCCAGTTGTTAAGCCCCGGACTTATGATCCTTCATGTGACTTATGTTCTTTTGCATTATGGACTTATGATATTTTATATGATTGTGGAATTATGCTCCTTTACATGATTAATTTGATTAAGGACTTATTATTAATGTTTGATAACATGACTTTGGACTTTGGCACTACTATTAATGGTAATGTTATTACTAGCATCAATGCTCTCTTTGAGTGTTGTTAATGATTGATTAAATAAACAGCTGGCTCAGTAAAGGAAACTAAACGTGTATGGGGAACCATGAATTCCACAAAGTGAGGGGGGATGGAGACATCCCTAGCACCTTATAACTTGTTGTTGACTTAACTTTGTCCATCCCAATTCATATTTGCACCTTGGTGAGATTAAAAATGTTGGTCACCCAAACCTTGTATAACTAACCATATTCTCAATTAAGGACTATGGAGTTAATATTGCATATTATGCACACCTTAGTGGGCCCCTCTTGCTTAGGGAACCCTCCTTGGGAAAATATTCCCTCACATTTATGTGTTTATGGTCATTTATGAGCCCCTTTCCTAGTTTTTAGGGGTTGTAAGCTATTTTCTAGTTTTCACTCTTACACCATGCATGGATGATCCTATTTTTGTGCTTCCATGATATTTATGACCGTATTGGATGCCCTCTTTCACCTATTTCGACCTCCTTAATGTTTTGTAACCCCCTTTATGCATTAGTGTGCCTCCATGTGCTCTTCATGGCTCCACTCAGTTTTTGGGTAACATCTCCTCATGGTGCTAATTCGGGAAAGGGAATCTTTCCAATAAGCCACCACTCCACTAATTCAAGTTAATTCTCCATGATGAAGCTTAAACCTTACCTATCTCTAATTTGGGTTGATCCCTTTGGGTTAGAGTTGTCCTCCTTATGCTATAAATGCATATGTCATCTCCTTGTTGAAGTTAATCTTGAGCTTTGGACCATGTGACTTATGCTATCTAACCGTGTTCGAATGTTGATATCATTGAGAGTGTGTTGAGACTTAGAGTGATTCTAATTGTTTCCTTTTTCTTCCATTATATCACTCTACTAGTCTAGGTTCCCACACAGAAAGCCAGGAAATGGGAAAGGTGATCTAGATTGCATCCCATAGGCATTGGAGACAGACAGGAAAGTAGTAGTGGGAAGCATTGTGTCTCTCATAATAGGTAGTTTCGAGAGTAGTGAGACTAAGTAAGCCTCAACCCATGGATACATGGTCTCATCTCGTGGGTGATCTATTCAAGGGAGGAAGGCTTGACAATGTCTACAGCTGGGAGGAAAGTTGTCCTACTGCAGCGAGTTGCCCATATTTTGAGATAAGTATTTAAGTTATGTTATGTTTTCATTACATTATTTTATTTGGTATATGTGCAATGATGGTTGTTTGGTTATTTGAGTTTTCATGTATTGAATTTCAGGATCTGCATGGAGGAAGGATGAATCTCATATAATATGGAATTGAGTTTCTCTTCTCGTTACCTTCTTTATATTCTTCTTCCTCTTAACCAAAAATTGTAATTTTGGCTATATTGTATTGATAGGGACGAAACCATATGATCTGTTTTGAACATATATGCTCATTTTTGTGTTGTAATACATGTTCCATTGCGTTTGGAGCAACATTTCCAGTGAACAACACCTTTCGTTTCATTAAAAAATCTTTCTAGGCAACCAAGATATGTTTGTGTTGGTTCAACAGTTTTCTGGTGCCAATGATGAGCGCACCTGTCATTTGATTGTAAATCATGTGTTTGCATATTTGTTCTTAGTTGCAGATATGAGGATGAGTGATGTATTCTAGATGTAAAATCAATCAATGGCTGGAGGGTGGAATCCATAATATCTAATTTTATTAGTGAGAGATGATTGTAGGGGACAGTCATCGGGAGCCGATTTTGAGGGTTGAAGTTGCAATCGGTGTTCTTTGTTTGCTATGGTTTCAGTGTGGCTATATATTTCATCCTATGGATGTTCCATGATATGTGTTTTTCCTTACTCATTATTCTCACTAACAATACACACATAACCGCATCGAAAAAGTAGATTAATTTGGAAATAATCAATGGCACCAATACTTGGTTATTTATAAACTATGCTATCAAACAAACCAAAAATACATAAATTAGATAGTCACACCAAATATGATGTTTATCATGTATTATTGATGTTGTTGTTTCAACTATGTCCTTTAGCTTGCACTTAGGAAATTATTAATTGAGTGTCGCAATTAATTATTTAATTAAGTGGTGTAATTAAATAATTTAGTGTCGCAACTTTAGTTATAATTGAATCTCTAGAATTAAAAGTTTTAATTATTTCGTGAATGGTTAGTCAGATCAATATTAATTTATCTATAACCATTGTTTTCAAACTTAATTTAGTCTTAATTTAGCACCTTTCTCCTTATCTCAAGGTTGAGGTACATCACATGATTCGATAATAGAGTGCACTAGATTAAGGTAAAATTCAAAAATGCAAGACATAAATTTTTTTATTTGTATATTCATTTATGGTGTGGTCATGCGAGAAAAACATACATGTGCATCTTATTATTGGGTGCACCGAAAGAGGGTAAAATAAAATGAAAAAATTTATCAAACGGAAAAAACCATTTTTATCATCCTTCAGTGTCATAAACCACCTAAGTATTGGTGTTATAGTTTCCTCCTTGAAGTGCCTTTGCATCGATTCTCCACATGGTTGAGTTGCTCCCTTCCATTTCTTGTTGCATGGATTTCGAATTTTTCCAAACAATGGGAAAATTTAACTTTCATCTATGTGGAAAGCATGTCTCCCTGACATGCAAGTGCCCAATTAAAATATTTGTTACCTTCTAATTTAAAATTTTAGCAGTTTGAAATTTAAAATTCACCTTAAATTTTCACATTTTTACAAATAAAAAATTAAAAAATTGTGCAGTGCATTCGAGTTGTTCAACTCGCAGCGGGCAAGTCGATGTTCCCTGTGAATTTACAATGTGCTCTGGTAATGGTTTGTGATTAAAGTATAATGCACTACATTGACGATGTGTTATACTTTTCATAACACACCTCTATAACTTAATAAACCATTATTTGCATCATCATTGTCCAATGTGTTCCACAAACCATAGATCATCATGAGTGGTGTAGTTAAATATAGTAATGGACCAATGCTATTAATCACCTAGAGCATCGTCTAACCGGTTCCCGTCATTGTACTAATGAAAAAATTAATTAATCATTCACAACATACATTGGTGCATCGTAATAATACGTTTGCACCTCCTTGTCAGTGTGCTTATGTTTAACATATGCACCGATTAGAAGTTGAAAAAATATTTTTTAATCCCATTCCCTTGTATTTTCACATAAAGTTACACCAATTACGGTGCTCTCTAAGCACTTGTGAACAGTATCCACGATGCAAAGACATGTTGGTAAAGCACTAGTGCTCCCAAATGAGGGACAAACTGATATAAAAGATTTCATAAAAAAATGGCAGTATGTTTTAGTATCACACACACTCTGTCTGCGGTCCTTTTTTGTCTCAAATAGCACTAATGCATTAAAGTTTGAAAGTGCAGTTTTTTTCTATTATCGAATCAAATTTCAACATGTTGGTACACAAGGGCCATTGTAGTGTATTTTTCACAGTGCTTATGTCCTTTATACCGCAATAGGTGTCGATGTTGTTTTAATGTTTGTGTATCTAATTTCCATATTGTGTTTGTTTATATTATTGTAGCACATCGTCCATGGTGCGCTTCTATTACAAAGAGCATCGCTCATGGTGCATGACTGTTATATGGAAACACCGCTTATTAAATTCATTTATTCTAAGAAAAAAATTATTGTTTGAAATTAATAAATAAAAATGATCATTTAATGAAAAAATTAATGTTTGTAATATCTATGTATGAAACGGATGGAAGTAACATGTCAATGGAAAGATTTGTAGTGGGAGCAGTAGGCGTGGATGGATTTCTACAATGTTGTATGAGAGTGGGAGGCTAGAGAGAGGGAGAGATATTTGTACCTTTTACCCATTATAACACATACACAATATCTCTTGAGGGTTGTCGGCCTCCTCGAGTTCTATTAGGAGGTTACATCCCTAAAGGGGAGCTCATATTTTTTGACGCAATTGATCCATCGATGGGATCAACGTAAACATCCATTTAGGTTTGGTCCTGATCTATGGCTCTATCTCACAGAGGAGGAAATATACTTCATCACTGAGATATCCAAGAGAAGGAATGATTTTTCCCATTTCCCTGATGCCCCACTTGGTGTTACAAAAGAGAGTTATATTTCCTACTCCCATATATATATATATATCGGGGATCGTGTCACTGACCTTGCTCCTTTTCGGGTTTATGGAAGATAGTTATGTATTTCTTCTATCAATGTAGAGGAGGTTAGGTTCCTTTCTATTTTGGTTATGATGGTGGTGCACTTCAACACTAATGGGTAGCACATTAGTTTCCCTCTATTATATTATGTATATTCTTTAATGTGAGACCTAGATGCATTAGGTGGTCTGCCATTTTTTTGCAACATTTTTGTTTTTATCTAGATCAATGTCGTACATAGTTTGAGGGTAGGGTCAACTTCCATTTTTACTTCAGATCTATTTTGTTTATTTTTTTAGAGGTTTCCAGTCAGGAGGCCATCATTTGACTGCCACCCTCCTAAGGAGATAACTCAGGTGCATATGCATATGTGGGGACAAATGTTTCCCTAAAGGGGCCAACCAAAGTTCATCTCAAAGGTACTCGAGTTATTAGCCAGCAAGGATGATCATACTTTGGACCTCGTGTTGTATCCTTTCGTGGGGTTGGACTAGTGAGGATGTCATAACATCTTTTTCACCCAAGATGGGCCACCAAATGATAGAGGTAATATTAGCATTATGTTTAGATTAATCTAGTTGCATTTTATTATTTTACTTAATGCAAATGAAATTAATTATAACATTTTCTTTAAATTGTTTTATTATTTTTTTTATTGAAATTGTCTAATTCAAATATTGGAACCTATGATGGGGAGTGTCCTCCATCGATGGCATATGAGTATATGGATGAGACTAAGGCAGTGCCTCAGTCTCCTAGACCCATCTTGCGACACAGGTTAGATACTATATTTCAAGAGGACGTGGAATACCAATTATCCACATTGTTGGCTCAACATGGAGTCCACATTGTATGGGTTCAGGAGATCCTGCAAGACCCCAAGATATAGATATATGGAGGATTATTACTCGTGATATGATGGGTTTGATGTGATATATCATCAATGCAAACATTCTTCTAGTTGCTGCGAGGGATGTCCATGGTAGTCAGTATTCCTCTACTTCATCTAATGAGGGCGATGATCCTTCTCCTTCGCCTCCTCCTCATCCTTCATCTCCTCCTTCTCATTGCTAAGACGACTGACCACCATCTCCTCCACCTCCTCATCATCTTCATCATCATGAAGATCGACCATTATTTCTTCTTCTACGCCCAGTCGACACACCACCTTCTTCGACTCATCCACAGGTCAATTAACCACCCTCTCCTCCTCAATTAGCCAACCATCCACCATATCGTACTACACTTGTCTATTTTGTAGATTGGATGGCCACAATGGGTGAGATTGATCTTCATGGATCTATCTATGACGCTCTCCAATCTACTTTTTTTCCTAATAGAGGTATTGATTGTTGAATTTTTTTCTTGACACAGGTATTGATTGTTGAATTTTTTTCTTGGCACAGGTATTGATTGTTGAGCATAAGCATTCACACATGAGACATAGAATTTACCCTGGGAAAACCCTCTAAAAAATGAGGGATAAATCCCCAAAAACTCATCCTTATTATAATTATATATAACAGATAATGTCCTTACAATAAGAAAATTACATCAAGCATCCCTAGTGCAATATTAGAGAGAAGTACCAAGCACCCTAGCTGCAATCACATAATCAAGAGAGAAGAGAGAATAGATAGATAAAATTGGAAATGTGTCCAACACATAATCAATTCACTAATTTGGTCTCATGCAAAGAATAGTGAATGCATGCATGGGAGAATTAACTCTTCACCTTGATCTCTCAAATCATGCACAACAACTATGCAATGCAATTCATTATTGGCATATATATTTGCTCTTCTGACTTTAGGATGAACTTTCCTTCCAACTGGATGATAGACCACTTTGTTAGGATGCTAACTCAATTGTCGTCATGCAAATTTCGTAACTCAAGTGTTGTAACTTAAGTGTCATCTTATAGTTTATCATAAGTGTCACAACTTAAGTGTCACAACTCAAGTGTCGTAACTTAAGTATTTCCTTTTAGTTTAATAAAAGTGTCATCATGCAAAACACTTTAGTTCTCAATATTCTTTATTATCACTTAGTTAACTCTTTTAACTGAAAAGTTTTTTTATTACATCACTGAAGTGAACAATTTGAGTTCTCCTTTAATTAGCTAAAGTCTTTCTTGTTATCATCGCTGAAGTTGGAAATTCAAGTTATCTCTTATTTAACTGAAGTCTTTCTTATCATTGAAGTGAGAAATTTGAGTTCTCTCTAACATGGTCCACTTGTGCCAACTTTAATTTATATATCATATCAATTATACTAAGGATATTTTTACAATGATGTGATCATATATTGGTTTACTATCATTCCAAGTGGTCATATGCTAAAGTAATTCACTCTAGAGGTGGCCAGTCTCTAGAGGAGACTTAATAGCTTATCCATATCAAGGACTATGGTTATTAATAATCGCACGTCATTCATGTTTCGACATGCAAAGCATTACCTCAACACATGAGGATTCGTCTTGACACAAAAGACATTAGCCTTGACAAACAAGAATGTACAACATCATCACTTTGATATACAAAGTGCATTCCTCAACAAATGAGGATTAACCTTTACACATAAGGCTTTAGTCATCCTTGAGTCCAACTCAAGAATCTACTCCAAGTTTCTCGAGTCCAACTCAGGATCCCTAAGGCAGTACATCAACACATGAGGCTCAATCCTGGAGTACTATATTGACTTGGAAAATGACTCATGATGGTGTAACTTTAAGATTGATGGATTTGTTGGTGGAGGTACCAACACCCCTGGATCTGTTAGCAAAGGTACCAATGCCTCTAGTTTTAGACATCGACTAGCTATCTCATAGCATATATTGGACTTGAGATGTATATTTGGGATGTATCATGAGTTTGACACACACACCCATATTAATTATTTTTCATGTTATGTTATATGATGATTATGATGTCAGATGGTGATGTTATGTTAGAAGATGATGATGATGATGTTAGATGACAATGATCATTTTTATTGTATGTTAGATGATGTTTGTTAGATGTGTGTGATGGTTATGTTAAATAATGCTTACACTTTGTTAGATGTGGGTGATGATTATGTTAAATCATGCTTGCACTTTGTTAGATGTTATTATTAGATTTGTGTGTTAAATGATGTTTAAATTTCTTAGATGGTGTTAGGTAATGTTTAGATGTATATGTTAGGTGATGTTTAATGGGTATGTTAGATTATGTCAGCTAATTTTTTATGTGTATGTGAGATGGTGCTTATGTTTGATAGGTGATGATAGATATGTATGTTAGATGATGTTTGTCAGATGTGTGTGATGGTTATGTTAGATGATGTTCATGTTTGTTATATGGTGGTGGTGATGATGATGATGATATGTTAAATGATGTTAGGTGGTATTATATGTGAATGATTGTGTTGGCTATATATGTATGTTAGATGTGAGTGTAAGATGTGTATTGAAAAAAATCCCCTAATTTTATATTTTGTATAAACATCATGCATATTAGTTTAGATATTGCACGCTGAAGGTCCTCGAGAAAATCATGGCTCACATGTCCATGCACAAGCAAAGGATAATTACACTAAAAAGTAAACACATAAAAATTTAATTGCATTTTAACTTCTGGGGTTAAAAATTTATAAAAAAAAACATGTTTTTGACAGATGCACCCTTAGAAGGATTAGATGGTAATGTGATTTCAACATTGTCAAATGGTGTTCTATGGTGAAGTAGTGTCCTATAGTGGACCCATATAGATAAGGAACCTTCACACCCGATATAAATTCCTTTTCCAAATAAATATTATCTTTCTTCAAAAACCACGGGACATAAACTCCTTTAAAAGACCAAGATAGGCCAACCTCTCCTCTATTTTCTTTCCTTCGCCAAAGATTATTTTTAGTATATGAAGAAATAAGATCTCTCCTAGCATCTAATGTGTCACTTTGTTTCAATGATATGTGCCTCCACAAAGAATATGAAACATTTTTAAATATATACATGGGATCTAATAAGTGCACAATCTTAAGATGCTCCCAATATGGGAGCTCATAAACTGTTCATTTCCTTTTCATCCCAATGGGAATTTTCTCAACATAGGTGTCAAATAATTCAGCATTATTTAACATAGGTTCCACATTTGAATCAAACATTTCTACAATTTTCTTCTCCTTTTCTCTATCACATGCCCTAAGCCAGTGAACTAGTGTCATTATTTCAGTATTTTGGGTTCTCTTTGGTTTACCATTGAAAGCAGATGTTGCTATTCTATAACAGTGGTCTTCTAGGAGGAATACACTAGTGCATTCATACACTAACTTTTGTAGGTGATTGGACCTCCTAACCTTTATAGAAAATCCACAACATTTACGTACATGCTACCCTTTTATTATAATACATGTGGTGTTATTGTATACAGATCATGTTAGTGTTGAAGATCAATACAATTGCATGGAATTAACCATGCCAAAGAATATTGTTGCAAATATAAACAAATCAATCAACATGTTTACCAAATAAAAATCCTAATCACATAAAATCATATGTGGTGTATGCAAATATGCCATAACACGTAAAACTCCTCTCTATTGGGATGGGTCTTTATACGCCATATACTTGTATCCCTCCCCTTAATTCCTTCAATTCATCAATCATTGGTTGTAGGTAAACATTCATATTCTTCACTTGTTTCTACCAAGGACTATAAGAGATAGCATAAGATGTTCATTATTCATAGACAATCATGGGGGGGTATTGTTATTGATCACTAATACAGGCCAAACAGCATAGTTGGTGTCTTGGAGGGAATATGGGTTCATTCAATCCATGCCTCTTCTCAATTGAAGGGTCTATACTTCATCCTTGAATTTATTAAGCCATGTATCCTCTATATTATTCATGGATAGTTAATCCATTGGGGTTCACATAACTCCTAATTGACTTTGGTGTGAGGAATGCCATCTATGCAACATATCTAATCATGTACTATAAAAGAGCCTTTGAATCATTGGGACTATGCATGTTCCTCGTTATCTTATGAGGAGGAACATGTGCTTTACCCTTGTTTCTTGATTTATGGTACCTATCATGTCCATATTTTAGCTGTGTATCTCTTTGTCTGCACATTCTCCTCTATATAGAATACATTTGGACATGCATGATAATGATATGTACTCAACACACAACATTTTCAGCATTTGTGTTGCCTCTTCACAGTTGTCGGGCAAGATATTGTCACTTGGAAGTACCTTATCTTTGAATAAACTTCAGTTAGTAGGAAATAGAAATGTACAATGTCATTTAACATTCATAAAATCAACCATTTTCAATGTTGATTGTGTGACAATATTTCTCACAATATAAGGTACTTGAAGGTCAATTATCTCAAAAGTTCCAAGAAACACAAATTTTACATTCCATACATTTATTTCAAGTTGTATAGTAACATTGGTGTACCCAGATGGGGAGACTTTGATCGAACAGGTCCAGCTTAGAGGTGTGGTGGAAGCAGATTTAAGGATTTTGAAGAAGGTATCAGTGATATGAGCATTTCCCTCTAGCTCATCTTCCTCGAATGCATATAACAGCATTGCCTACATGGCACCTCAATTTCATTTTCTCATAAGAAATCATCCATACCAACCTCTATTTCATTTCCTCCATTTCCAACAAGTGAATAATTTCTATTAATTACATCAAGATTAGCGAGGTGATTACAACCCAATACATGGGATATGTTGGAACACATAACATTGTGTAACATTATGTAACATGAAAATTCCCATATAAAAAATAATTCAAAAATACAAATGATGTTGGCTTAAACAATAAAATTATATTATATTGATTTGATCTTGAACCTATATATCAAGAACTAAGAGGGATACAATAGCTTGAGGTGTAAATTTTTTCTTAATGTGTAAAACATGTAAGAGAAAAAGAATTTACACCTCAAGAAAAATTGGATCCCTCTTGGTGCTTGATAGATCCGAGTAAAACATGGATCTATGCTGGTGTAGGCATTCCTAATTGGCGAATCTGGACATAGTGGGAATTGAATAGGTGATTGATTCAACCATGCTTGGTATGATTCCTCTCCAAGTTGTGTTATTTTTGTATCCTTCTCTTGTTTTGAAAATGTACTATGGCGCAATGGAAGATGGTAGACAAGTTTCTCATCATCAGAATCTTGATTTCAAAATTGAACATTACATCAATGATATCGGTAAGCACAAATGCAATTGGTTTGTTCAAACATTATACCAAACATTTATTATAGAAGCATGGACATTTTTTTTAATAGTAAATTTCCAATTGCAAGAAATTTATAAAACGAAACTTCAAATTGAGAAATACATTTAATTAATATAAAATACAATTAATCAATGTTTTTTTGTCTTGCACCCCAAGGGGACGTATAAAGGTAGTCCCAATGCAAGGTGTATTTGAGTAGTGGTTGGTGGTATACGAAAGTTATAGCCTATTAACAACTCATCACTAGGATACAAACTACATATTACATGCACAACAACAAATCTATACACTTTCCTTTTCATAAATAACTCTTGGTTATTGTAGTGTTCCTCAAATGAACAATTTGCAGAAAATAAAGAGCACCTAGAACTATTTATGAACCCTTCAATGTTCCCATGAGTGCATGGATGACCAATGATATAAAACAAGTTCTTCCTATTAAATGTTTTAAAGGCATAACTATTCATGCACATACTCTACATGGAAAAGTTATGTTTGTATTTAACAATATTCAAGTAATTGAACCGACAATAAATAGGACCACAAAATGACATAAATGCTACTTTATTTTTGGGGAGGAACGAGTACATGTGAAAGAATAATTAAACCAAGATTTACAACATCTATCTTAGACTTGGAAATCACAAAATTATTACCACAAAAGGAGAATTCGATTACAATATCAGAAATATCTAGAGAAGGAAGCCAAGCACCATACCAAGTGTGGTTGTAACAAGTTTTGGTATTTACTTTGCAAATGTATAGGAAAAGAGAATTCATTGTTACCCTCCAACAATTGGACTAACCTAGGTGTGTACTTACATATTATTTCTCTCAACTCATACAACTTTTTGGATCTCCTAATAGAGATGTTTTGGGTGGTATTGATATCACACTTTGGATCACTAGAACTTTCAGTTGATTGAGCACAAGTAGAGGGGTTGTTCAATCTATGATGAAACATAGTTGTTTTGGCTTCCAAATTTTCAAAAAAAATGCATAGGGAATTGTTCCTACATGTATTTTCTATATCACCTATTGGATTTTTTTATTGCAATAGGAGGTATTAGATTGTCAACATTGGGTAGTCAATCATTAATATAATGGGTGAGTGTGACATGTTGGGACTTCTCCTTTAGCCCTTAACATTTTGGAGAACCACATACTACTAGGGTGTCATAAAAGAGATCCATCTCATGATTAATTTACCGTCAATGACCAAGGATTGCGACTAGAATATCCCATGTTATAATTGGAAAGGTAAAGAAACTGTTCATTTTCATATACCAACTACTTGTGGTATATTTATCTTGATAAGAGGTTGTGACATTTTTCAATTGGTGGAATATTGTGTGCATCTGAACTCGATCTTGAATCAAGATTCTGTAAAATCAAATACATTTTTTTTCTTTTGTAAAGATGTGGTATATCTATATTATATAAGCAAAAAGAACAAATTTACAATCCATATGTCGTTGCTTTCAAGGTGTCCTAAGATGATGAAACGGCCATCCCAAGTACTCAAAAATGCTATCCAAGCTAACATGTTCACAAAGTATGGCCCTCCCAATAGAGGGAAAACAATCCAAATAATAGTTAAATACTATAAGGTTCTTAATACCTATAAAAGTTCTGAAAGACATATTATGTAACAAACTATCTAAGACATTAAACCAGACAAACTGAAAAAGCACAAGTAGTGTTCAGGGAACCAAAACACTATTTATCCAGGATGTGCACCATGAAAGGAGTCTTCACATTACTTAATGATTAAGCAACCTTCAATTTACATGTCTAGGGAGTCTTCCTAGGGAAGCTTGACTGGGAGAGGAGATTGTTTTCGAGGAAGAACAATATTTCCAAATCTGAACTTTGAATCTTCTTTGAAAAGGAAAGACCAGGTTTAGCAGAAGACTAACTTCCCATCTGGTCCATAGAAGAGATATCTAGAAGCTTATTCTCTTTCCCATATTGAGCATGAGCACCCATAGACTCACCTTGGGAAGCTTCCTCAAACAAGTTCTCCTTGGATAACCATTGCAGTGACACCCCTGTAGCTTCGAATATTTTACAAAAAGAGATAGATCCCAATAAAAGATATCATCAGGTTGTTTAAACCATCAGCATCCTATTCCAATCCAACCGTCATGTCAAGATCCCTAACATTGGAGTTCTTCCATTTGGTATGGATATCTCCCATCAGTAAACCAATCATGTTTTTAACCACCCAATACTGATTTATCTTTCCAGCTGAATGAGTCGAGCTCAATTGTAGATCCACAATGCTAGCCTCCCAGACATCAATAAGGGTTTGTACCTCTGGAGAAACCTCATTTACATACCCATAATTTACATGCTTTCCATATGTCTTGTGACCATAGTTTCCATAACCATTGCTTCCCCTCCTGGGTTTACCACACTAGCGAAGAGACATTATCTTATATTTTCCCTTCTTTGTCTTACTTCCAGTGACTAGCTTCCGAGGAGGGCACCGAAAAAACAAAATCCAAAACTTTGGAGCCATTGGAATCCTAACCTACCCATAAAAACATTCCACATGTGAGTGTTGTCGCACCATCGCACTGAAACAAATTATCTATGCACCATTCACCATCCTATCTCCCATGTGAAGGGTTGAAGTATTGAATGTGATTATCCACCTCATTAAACTATAATCAAACCTAATTAAATGGGCCATCAAGTCGATTGTCCACATGTATGTCAGCGAACCCTTCATCTGCATGATCTTCACGTGCCCTCTCGTGGATACCAGCCGCATCTGGGGAAAATCAAGTATAGTGTTACTCATATTCACATGGATAAATAACATAAATTCAACTATATAATCAAAATATAAATAAAATTTGAACTTACTACAAATTGAAAGGGAGAACTCGAAGAACTTTGAACAATGTGGAATGAACTTAAATTTGAAGAATTTCCCATATGATATTATAACTTTTTATCCCTACATTCGATCCAAATCAGAAATCAATACATGTCTACAGTCCTAAAATAAATTTTGAGAATGATATCACAATTTAACTTCCAAAATGGATTTGAAACCATTCTTTAAGAATAAGATGAGTTTAAGCAGCATATGTATATTATGAAGTATTGTAACTGGCGTGGTTGAAACCTAAAAGAACATTTGAGATGAATATATAATTTTAAGTTCAAACATACATTATCAGTCATTTGTAAATACTATGGTGCACCTTAATATTATAGATCCATTGATGCATCCTAAATAACTAAATGCACTAGTGCGTCTAAAACACTTATGCATAGTCTTGAAACATTCGTAAAATAAAATATCCACTATTGATAGGTAATATTTAACTATGCATTTTTCAATATTATTGCTATAGGTGTGATTAGTTTATATAAGTGCACCAGTGCATCCATTTTTCTCATATGCACTGGGGAACGAAAATTCGGTTTTATGTGTATACTCTATTGCATGCCACTATGGTGCGCTTAAGAAAATATATCACACTTATGCAATCACATCATACTGGCACACCAATTTTTCGAAAAAAAATAAATAAATGAAGTTATATGGGAATGTTGTGTTGTCTTCTATGTCACACCAGTGCACATATATATATATAAGTGCACCAATATGCACAAAAACAAAATAAAAAATAAAATTGCACAATTTTTTCCCATGAGCTGAAAAGGAGCCTGGATTTATTTTTCAAAAAACTAATTTCATAAATTGTTAAAAAAAACTAATCACTATTTCATTATCTTGTAAAAATTTCAAGGGGAGAGTTTTGCAAGGGAGACTTACCTACGGGGAGTTTGGATCAATTAGATTATTTTGAAGATCAAAATTTATAAGGTATGTTGAATCACACAAATCCCTGCACAATATAAATTTCAATTGTGTAAATTCTTACTATTGATCTCAATACATGATTTATTTATGTTCCTATTAATATTTAAAATAAATTCATAAAAAATAAAATATTTCATAGTTGCCTTCAATGCTAGAACCCTTTCTCTCTTGTTGCTTCATTTTATTTTATGTGGTTGCAAAATTTCACATTAGGGTTTAACTCCCTCTATTATTTCACAGTTCTAGTTGTTTTTAGGCATTTTAAACTTAATAGGTTTGTGATTCTATAGATAAGGTGTTAGGTGCAATGGGACCACTTATTGCGTCGGATATCAAACCCTGTTCTTGTCAGTTTTTTTTTCTAAAAAATGCATTTGCAATTTCCAGTGCATCCCTTTTCATATAACACATCGATGCGCTTGTAACACAAGTGCACCGATCGGCTATAAATTATTTTAAAAACTTATAGGGAATATTCGATGCATTATGGACAATATATCTCACCAATGCTTTAGATTAAATATATTGTACTGAAAAGAGACATTGCTTAATCTTTTAATTCAAGTTTAGTTATTGGTGCATTTAATTATGATGCATTGTGTGTACATGATGTAAACACGTCGGAGTGTTTGTATTCATAAAGCACACCGATATGGTAGACAATTTTTTTAGGTTGAACTTATGTAATTTATTTGTATAAAACATTTAATAGCTTCTCTATTTAATGGTCCAAGTTGTTTGTTGATAGAAAATGTGTGATAAGAGTTTAAGGAACAATAATTCTAATTGACACAATGAGAGCACATCCAAAAATGCAAAGAAGGCAAGTTCTTTGTAATTTATATACTAAATTAATATGTTTAAATTATATGTATGTTTAACTAATATGTATTGGTTGTTGTGTGACATGCAAGCCCAAAAAATCAGGAAGCTTGGTAAGATTCTTTGAAATCTAAGTGCAGAAGAGCATAAAAACATTGTTGGAAAAGTTGTAAAGAGATGAATAAAGAAGTAAACAATATGAATTTTTTCTTGAATTTTCAGTAATATTGTATTTAATAATATTTGCTAACATGTTTCAAAGAATCTATTTCACTCATGTTGAATGTTCTGCAAGAATTGACTGCAACAAAAGGGAATGTCATCATAAGAAAAAATTATAGAAGATGTAAATGATGATGAATTGATCCTTAGCTCATCTAGAGTGGTGCTAGAATTTGATGAAAGGGGAAAAAGATTTAATAAAACTATGAGGGATATAATGGAAAGAATGTATAGGTGTACTTTCCACTTAGATTACAATAAAAAATCCAATGATTCCAAGAATCAAGTTATGTCTAAACTACAAGAAGAGTTTCTAGAGCAATGGTTGATTAGACCTGTCATACTTACAATAGAAAAAACATACAACAATAAAAAATGATCATTCAAAATGTAATATTCATAAACATGCTTTTAGAGAACATGTATATATTACTAGAAAGAATTCCTTTACTAATATTAATTCTTCTATATTTACTTTTCATATCAATATAAAATTAGTTTAATATCATTTTAAGTTTTCAAGAAGAATATGAAAATTCCAAAGCTTGAACGAGGTGATAACGAAATATGTCAGTAGGGATGTCCAAAAAAGTGTGCAAAGAGATGGTTAAAGAAATGGACATAATTGCATTGCAAGATGAGCCATCTCAATAGCAACATGCTTCAATTGTATGTAATCATTGACTTTTTCTATGTATACATATAATTAATTAATTTAGCATTAAATATTATTTTCAATTATTGTGTTGCATAAAAGAAAACAAAATGGAATCCATTCAGCACATAAGACAGGACAACAAAGAAAAAAGGGTTGATAGCAAAGTTTGTGAGTAATTGTGATTTCCTTATAACAACTTAAAATTTCATATTGATTGCAATCTTTATATTTTATTTTATTTTACATCAGTCATCCTTGGATGTCTTCAAACAAGTGCTAACATACAAACAAGAATCGCCAGAAGAACCGATTGGAATTGTGTTAAGTATGGGTTGTGAGTATATTTTGGAGTATCAAAAATTAATTATGGAATTTTTAAGTATCTATTTTGTTTTACTTTTCTCTTTTTATAATTAATGGAACAACAAAAACCTTTACATTAAATATATGATTTGTGATGGGGTATAAAACTTGCAAGAAATAGTGTATGGAGTGGGGAAAACATAATAGTTGGTGATAGAATCCCCGGATGTATATGGAGAAAACATGCTAACTTGTGGGGAGCACGCCAGGTGATAGGTTGTCCCTTAACACATGGACGGAAAGACTAGTGGAGTGGTTAATGCGGGCAATTGAAAACTTAATGCGAAGTTTACTAGCTCATTGGTTTATGGCTCTTCGAACTATAGATGTGATGGAGTTTGAGATAGATGCTATTCTCAGAGGGTGGAAAGACAAATATCGTGTGTGGATTGCATAATTTATGAGCCAATAGAGAACGAGTTGGAAACAATGCTTGAATTTGTGGTTTTTTGTTATCAATTTCAAACGTTGGAGGTTTGTTCTGGCAAGTGAAATGGTGTTTTGGGAATCATTTCTACTCATCATAGGGGTAAGCCCAGAAGAGTAAGTAGTGGATAGGGTGCTTCTAGCCGCAGGGGGTATGGTAAATATGGTAGCGGTGGTTATGTTTATTTTGTTTCAATGCTAGTCAGTTGCTTGATTGATGACTAGGAAGATAGTATTATGGCACAACAATTTTCCCTTGCATGCTCAGCTTGGAAGATAAACCATTATTGGGTTTTCAAGAATATGATGGGCCTATTGATGGAGGATATTCGAGCTATATATAGAGACTCCAAGGCCACTGATCTAGAAATGGGAGTTATCATGGAGCATACAATGGATGGTATGAATATTCTTGAGGATAGTTTTGAATGGGGGAAAGCATTCTTTGACAGGCATTTTGATGTTGTGGTTCCACCAGGGAATGGTCCTTGTGAGGAAAACATGCTAGGATGGGTTTCACAAAGTGTGTCCATGGAGCCTCACGACCAAATAAGACAAGAAAACAAGCCTCCAGACATCAACTATGGAGGTTGGTTGGAGGCTCAAATTTCTTATGAACCTACTACTACATCGGTGAAGAAGATTAGAAGATTGGACTTGGAAGATATGGTCATGTCGCGGAAGACGGATCCTTTACCTGCCAAACTTCCAGATGTAGAGTCCCTGTATTCATAATATAAAGGATGTCCAATCATAGAACAATGCGGTGACTCTTATCATGGTGCACATCCTAGCTAGACGGTGCTTTGGACACTTCCTGTATTTTTCAATTTTTCTGGTTTTATATGTTAGATAATATGCTTTCTAATATGCCTTATAGATCTTGGATAATGAGTCATAACCCGATGAACTCCTACTACTACTTCGCATATTTTCCCTCTATTGGGAGGGCCATATTTTCTTAACATGATAGTCCTGGTAGTATATTTGCATGGCTGGAGTGGTGGTTTCACCTCCTCAATCCACCATGATGCATGATGTAAAAAAAGACTATAGTTNAAGACTCAAGTCTTTATATGTTAAGCTTTTCAATTTACATTCATGTATATTATCCATTTAATATTTCATTAGTCTCACCAATGTATTTAAACTCATTACACTTTATTTTTATGTTTGTAGATGAAATATGAAGATGAGGAACACAATCGATACAATCAACAAAACATTCATCCAAATGACACAAGTCATGCAAGTAGATTGACCACTAACAATAGTTCCAACGACGAATGATGGTCCATATAATTGGATGTTAATGCAAGTTGTTATATATTTTGAAAAAATTGTCTATGAAAATCAGTCATTTTGTATAATGTACTAGACATAGTGTCTCAATTGAAAGACAATGGGTTACCAATAATTAACAATTACATATTGACATTTTGATTATTGTATACCTTTATGTTGTTCCATTTTGTATGACAAACGGCCTCTTAATCATATATAATAAAATAAAGTTTATTATTCTATTGCATTGTCCAATGCAAATGTGAAATGCTACATCACTGATTAAATATATGGATGATTAAATATTTAAAATAGATGTGAAAAAGATTGATTTAAAAAATTAATCCAAACATCATATTATCCAAATACAATAATTCAAATTCAAATTATATGAATACTATTACAAAAATATTTCAATTTCTGATGAATAATGGAATTAAAAAAAATATTGATATTTTAATGTGATGTCATTGGTCATTGTTCACCAAAGACAAAATGGTTATCTTGTCCTCGATCGTTTCAAATGCACAAATGCATTTAAGTTATTGTTGCACCAGTTTGTTTAAGACAAAAGCACACTAGTGTAATAAAATACTTAATGCATGCCCCAATGAAATTTTATTATTACACCACAATGCTTTCTATATAAGAGCACCGGTTCTCCAATATATTGTAACCACGTCGCGAAATATAAAAATGTAACAAACCTCAACATCCCAATCAACTTCATCGATGTGTTTTCCTTCCCTTATTGCATTGGTGCATTACAAGATTTCATAACCATCAGTGTTATATTTCTTATAAAGCACCAGTGGATATAGTGTTATAAAGCATCAATGTCGTTAAAAATTTGGTACGCACTGGTGCTTATTTCTATTTAAATACAATGGTGTGTTTCTCATCTTTTAGCACTGATGCACTTATATTAATAAAGGGAAGGGAAAGTAAAGAGTAAGGAAATCGCGACTGGCCCAAGCGGCTACCAGGGTTTCCCGTGGCTTGCACGGACCTTCTTGGCCCTCCTCAGCCCTGCCTCAGCCATGGATCCTCCTAATCCTGACCTTGGAAGCTTCAATGAACGGTTCCTGAACAATTTTTCCTCTCTTGCTCCCCCCTCATCTAGTGCTCCCCTCCTTCTCGTTTCATTAAACGCTTTGAAATCCCAGAGGTTAAGCTTTCTTCAGTGGCATCAAAGAGAAAGCAGTCACGTTATTAGAGAAAGGTCTTATTGGATTTTTCACAGGCCTTTGGCCCTCACCCAGATCGGTGGAAATTTGGCTCAACAAAAATCAGAGATCCCTCATACAAGGAGAAGTTCAGCAAATTTTATGTGGAAAAGGTTACTTTGTCTTCATTTTCAAGAAAAAAGAGGACCAGGATCTCATTTTCAGAAATGGACCATATTTTATGGGCCCAATAGGAATGTATCTCAACATATGGGACCTCTCTTTTGACCCTAAAAAAGATATCCCTAAGGCAGTTCCAATTTGGGTCAAGCTTCCCTACTTCCCCCTCCATTGTTGGAATGATGAGGATTTCCAAGCAATAGGGAATACCTTGGGTAAATATATTGACAAATTGAAACCGAAATCCCCTATGTTCTCTTGTGCTAGAATTTGTGTGGAGATCTATTTGGAGAAAGGTCTCCCAGAACCCATCAATCTTTCCATTGAAGGATGGAATCATCTCCAGACAGTTGACTATGAGCAAATCCCCTTTAAATGCAAGTATTGTCATGAGTATGGGCACTTTGCCAAGTCTTGCCCAAAAAACTAGATAAAACTAATCTAGAAGACAATCATGAAGAAGGCTGGAATGTGGCAAGCAGAAAAAAGAGTGCGAAATCATCTTCGGTACCACAACCTCATATCCCGGAAAATAATGCAACTGGAAATAAGTTTGAAGCTCTTGCCAATGAAGATCCAGAGACAGAAATCCCAGAGGAGAATGAGGAGGAGGTCATTCCTCAGGAACAAGAGATCCTAGTAGAAGCACCCTCCCCAAAGCAAAGGGATCCTAGGGTGGAGGACCTCCCTCACCCAATCACCAGAAATGAAGGAGAAGCCAACTCTAAAGGCTCAATCACTTGCTCTAGGGCCAAAGCAAGTTTAGAAGAAACCTTAGAAAATTCCAACGAAGAGCAGGAACCCCAATCCAAAAAGGATAGACGATCAAACAAGACATTAAGGGAGAAGGAATCCGCTAGAGAAAAAAAACTGGGAAACAATCCAATCTCGATTTCCTGGTAAAAAACTCGCAGGCAAGCAAATATCTTCTCAGCGCTGAAGAAGAAAAAAAGGAAAGGGAAAGGACACTACGTCAACTTAAGAAATAATGAAGTTGGTCTCCTGAAACTGTCGAGGATTAGGAGGTTCCCAAAAAATAGAAGTGATCAAAATAATTAAATCAATGGAATTCAACTCTGTCCTCCTCATCCAGGAGACTAAAAATACTGCGGAAGACAGTCTTTCAACTATGGAAAAAATATGGCCCAAAGGAGATGGTATAGCTATCAGTGTGAGTGGTGCCTCTGGAGGCCTTCTTACTCGGTGGGATAATGAGAAGTTTTCTTTGCAATCAGCCATTGAAAACAAAAATTGGATGTTTGTGAAGCTTGAAAACAAGGAAAAGAAGGAAGCTTTCTAGGTAGGGAACATCTATGGATCCACTATTCAAGCCCAGAAAGATAATTTTTGGACATCCTTGGAGGATCAATGCGAAGGGAAAAAACACATTCCTTGCTTTATTGTTGGTGACTTCAATGTTACCATATCGGCAGTTGAGTGTAGAGGAGGAGTCAAAGTGATGGATTTCTTTGGAGAAAGGCTAGAGGGTTTGGCTATGCTCTAGGGATTAATAGATATCAAGCCAAAAAATGGGGTCTATACCTGGAGCAACAAGAGAATAGAGCCAGGACATATAGCTGCTAGACTGGATCGAGTGCTTGTTAGCACCCATCTTCTCAAGAATATTCCCTTCCCCGAGTCCAAGCTCCTTTGCTCGGCGGTATCAGATCATAAACCTTTATGTCTTTTCTTTCCACATGTGGAGAATTTGGGGCCCCTCCCCTTTAGGTTCAATCATTTATGGTTAGAATCAAAAGGGGTCCGGGATATTATTTACAAAGCTTGGCACTACTTCATTCCCGGTTCGCCAGCCTCCATTTGGGAACAAAAGCTCAAAATGGTAAAGTCAGCCCTCAAGCTATGGGCTACACAAAATTACCAGGAGCCATCTCTTAATAAAATTGAAATTGTCAAGGAGATGGAAACTCTACAAGAGAACATGGAAAAAATTGAAGTAACCAGAGAGCTCCTTCTCCAGGAAATTGAGCTGGAAAAAAGCTTACAATCCATCCTAAGGCAAGAGGAATAAAGTTGGAGGTTGCAGTCTATAGTCCTCTGGCTCAAGGGGGGTGATCAAAGTACAAAATTCTTTCAAAACCAATGCAGAGAGAGATAGAGAAGGAACACTATAAGGGAGCTGAAAAAGGAATACGGAACAGCTATAACTGGGCAGGCGGCAATCAACTCTGAGGTAAGAGGTTTTTTTGAAAGTCTTTATAATAATGAAGAGGATGTTTCACAAGAAAATATGGAGGAAATGATCATAGATATCCCTTCCTTGATCATCCTCGAGGATCTCCAAATCCTTGAATCCCCTATCTCTGAAGAAGAAATCAAGAAGGCCATTTGGACCCTCCATCCTGATAAAGCCCCTGGCCCATATGGTTTCCCCATACGTTTCTATAGGATGTTCTGGCCTTTACTAAAGAAGGACCTGCTGCGTCTTATCTCCTAGATGTCTAAAGGGAATATGGAAGAAGCCACCAACTCCACTTTATTATCTTTGATCCCAAAAGATCCTAACCCCTCTTCAATCAAAATATTTAGGCCAATTTCTTTATGTAATGCTTCATATAAAATATTTTCCAAAGTCCTATCCCTCAGACTGAGGGCAATCATCCCTTCCCTAATTTCTCCCAATCAAGGAGGTTTCATCTCAGGCCACCATATTAGTGATAATATTCTCCTAATGCAAGAAGTTGTTCATTCCAGTATAAAAAAGGGTGAAGCAGGTATGGCCATCAAGCTTGATTTAGCCAATGCCTTTGACCGCATAAGGCATGATTTCCTTCTGCTAGTTTTAGAAAAGTTTGGCTTCCCTCCCATCTTCATCAATCAAATTCAAACCTGTATCAATTCTCCTTAGATAGCTCCTCTAAACAATGGGAGACCCACAGAATTATTCAAAGCTAAGCGAGGGATCAGGCAGGGTTTCCCTCTCTCTCCTTTCCTCTACATCCTCGTTGTTGATTCCCTGAGCAGAAGAATAAACAGGCTCCTAAAGGAAGGAAATCCCCCAAGCCTCTCCTTTAAAGCTGGAGTCCAACCAATCAATCACGCTCTTTTTTTCAATGATACTATCCTCCTGGGCAGTGCTTCCCCTCAAATTGCTATAAATTTCCTCATACCTCTCAACCTTTTTCTTCGCTCCTTTGGTAGCACCGCAAATATAGATAAATGCCATCTCTATGGTTGGAATAGAAATGTGGTCACTCTCTAAGATATTTCCCAAATCCTTCACATACATGTCAACTTCGACTGGAATCACTTCAACTACCTGGGCATCCCTATAACTAAAAATACCTTTGCTTCATCCATGTGGGCTCTTGTCATTCAAAAGATCAAAAAAATGATTCATTCGATGGGATCCAAGTGGTTAAAATTTGTAGGAAAAGTAACCCTCATCCAATCTATCCTCTCCTCATATCCCATTTATACCAGCTCGATGATTATGGTCCCTAAGACCGTCATGAACAGTATTTACATGGAAAATAGGAAATTTCTTTGAGAAGGAGGAAAGGTGCAAAACAAAAAGTTCCATTTGGTTAAATGGTCCACTATCAAATCTCTAAAACACAAAGGAGAATTGGGAATTAGAGATCCGGAACAAATGAATAAATCGCTTGGCATAAAATTGGTTTGGATATTGGCTACTGGTAAAAAGGACTGGTGGAAAGAAGTAATAAGGAAAAAATATATTAAGAAACTGAGATCCAAAATCCTAAACTACTTGTGGGATGGGAAGGGTACCTCCCTTTGGATTTTGTGTAAAGCCTCTCTCAACCTGATTCAATCTAAATACTATTGGATCCCAGGTAATGGCAAAAAGATTAAAATTTGGGACGATAAGATTTTGGGGCTCCCCTCACTATCCTCGTTCCCTAAATTGGAAGAGCTATCCGAATGGGCTCGCGATAATGGTATTATTTCCCTCTTCGACCTCTCTTCATGGAAATAGAATGGCAGATGGAAAGTATGGAGATCGATCCACCCACCTAAGCATCTGAAGGTTGCGAAGAACTTCCTGTTCACTACTCTGCATGGTAAGGCTTTGATTAGCAAATCCTCAAAAGATTCCCTCGGTTGGGGAAAAAATGGAAATTATATGCTAAAAGAAGGATTCAAGATGTTAACCTCTGACTCAACAACAGCAACTGAAAGCATATGGAAAAATGTTTGGCAATCAGACTCTATCCCCAAGGTTAACTCCTTCATTTGGTTACTAATGCACAACAAATTGCTTACAGCTGAAAATCTCAGGAAAAGAGGGATTGCAGGCCCTTCTAGATGTGCTCTATGCAACTTTGATTCAGAATCAACGAAACACATCTTCCTTCAATGTAATGTTACTATGCAAGTCTGGATGTCCATTCTCTTCCCTCTTGGCACTCTATTCAGGCCTCCAGCTACTCTCATCCAGCTCCTAAACAACTGGAACAAACAATTCCTAGGCACACTAAAAAAGAAACCCATCCTCAAGAGGCTATGGAATACTATTCCCAAGAATTTATGCTGGCAGATATGGTTGGCCAGAAATAAAGCAATATTTAAAGGAGAGAAAGTTGTTCCAGATCGAATAGTATCAAAAACAGTGGGAAAGATATCAAAAAAGTTAGCCACGAAAGGGATCATCTATCCAGACTCGGAATATTTATCAAATCTAGTTTCCTCTTGGTGCAGCACTTTTCTCAAAAGGAGTTCCCCTCAGTCCAACTCTTCTATATCTCGGTCTAAACTTCCCACTGGCTCTCTACCTTGGGAGATAAGGAAAACTCTTGACGAGTTTTTGAAATGGCTTAGGAAAGGAACTATTTTTCCTTATTCTTTAATGGTGCCTCAAAAGGAAATCCTGAGGAGGCAGGTGCGGGGGGGATCTTACTTGATCCCAGAGGACAAACGAAAAAAACCTTCACTTGGGGGTTGGGCCACAAGATGAACAATGAGGCTGAGTGGATGGCACTCATGCAGGGCCTATAATTCTTAGACTCAATAGTCATCTCTAGGTTGGTAGTCTTTGGAGACTCATGACAAGTCATATACAAAATGATCAACACATATTCCACAGGATCCATCAACTATAGAAGGTTGTACGACAGAATTACTCCCCTCCTCATGAGTAGAATCGAATTCTTCCACATTCTAAGAGAAAATAATGCACTCGTGGACTCATTGGTTAATCAAGGGGCCTCCCTCCCTCAAGGTCATATCCGCATAAAAAATATAGATATTGGCACTAAACCTATTCCCTAAATGCATTGCAAGCCTCCATCCTTAAGGTTTACCATTAACCTAAGTCTCTCCCAAATTAATTTTTTGAATTATGGTTTTAATCATTTGGCTTTCCCAAGTGACATGTGGCCTCCATTCTCCCTCCTTTCCTCCACGCAATCTCTAGCCTTTAATTCCTCTCCCCTCGGACTTAAATTCCTACGTAGAAGGCATGTTTCAAACCATCTCCATGTGTGTACTATGGCTTCATCCAGAAGCTTCACCTACCCCTTCACTCCCTTCGTCGGCCTTATTTTCAATGTGCCTCCTAATGCCTCTTTCAATGAAGTCTTGCTCGTCGCTCTGCCTGATTTTGGTGAAGGAATTCTTTCTCGTTGAGGTTTTGTTCAGGTGATCTCTTGGGAGGTCTTATCTCTGCTCAGGAGTACTATGAAAGAGGGCCTTGCTTAGGCTGGTCTCCTGAATCGCCATTGCTTCAACCTCAATGTTCTTGGGACCTCTACTTGGTGCTCAGCTAGTACCTCTGTGACCATGGAAAGCTTCTCCATGCAGCTCCTTTCTGAAGGTAATCTTTCCACCCTTGGTTGTCACTGCCCTTATCCAAAGGAAGTTTCGATGGGTACTTTGTCTTACTGTGATAGAAAGGAATTTGACTCTCTACAGTAATATTTTTCCTTCTTCGGCTCTATTTTCAACAATTTGTCTCGTTTGAGTGGGTATTGCAGTCACTGTTGTGGTCAGGATTTCTTTTCTATTGGTTATGTTCTCAATAAACTGTCCAGTCTAAATTTCCATAGCCATAGTCGCAGCAAAGGCCACCCCCACACATAGGAAATGGACCGAGGAAGGGATAATGTTGGTCTTGCATATTTGAAGGTTAATATTTAGCATTTATATGAAATGGTGGCCATAGGAATTATGGATAGCAGAGAGACTGCTAAGGAGGTCAAAAATCTTGTTGATGTGGTTGGCTATACATCCTATCAGATTAGCAACCATGATGCTAAGATAGATGACAATGAAATGAATATGAAGGAAATTATGGGAAAATTAGACCGTATTCAGGAGGATCTACATCGATTGGTTCAACTGAATCAAGGAAGCCAAGCCCATGAAAATCCAGTAGGAGCAGTCCAGAATATGGTGGAGGAATCTATCACCCAGCCTGTGGGGCAACCAGGAAACCCTTAATGTGTCTCCTTTAGATTATTTTTTTTGGTATCTTACTTAATCGGCAGTTTGTCCGATTATATACTACATCTGTAACTAATCGAAATGTTATAACTCTGTGCGGCATTTTAAGGTCTACCTCATGGCCTAGTTTTGTTTCACTTCCCTCAGACCTACAAGAATGCTTAAGCTACTGTATTTTGTAATGAATGGTTGTGCACAGCCTGTTTAATATTACTCTCTTTTTAGTTTATGTTAAAAAATAATAATAATAAAGGGAACCTAAGGAAAATCATCTGCTAAAGCCTTAACCTGCCGAGTTTTTTTTAGCTATAATAAGTTTCCAAAAAAACTCCACCAAGCCATCTAGTACCATTAGCAGAGATTGTAGCGGAGGTTTTTTTGGAAATTTTGGTGAGTATTGTCACACTAAGAAC
This sequence comes from Pseudotsuga menziesii, assembly GCA_001517045.1. NCBI lineage: Eukaryota > Viridiplantae > Streptophyta > Pinopsida > Pinales > Pinaceae > Pseudotsuga > Pseudotsuga menziesii. Next base: position 119,271 of record LPNX011063078.1, read on the forward strand.
CTCTGTTATAACCTATGATACAAGGTATTTGCCTTGTAGTGAATCCAAATATGGTTTGCAACTATGTCAACTACTTCTCAGTGAAGGACTTTGTGAATATGTATGCAATATTTTGTGGATCCAAGGCCCTTCTTCTCTTGGAAGGAACATGACACAATTCATGAGCTCCAAACACTTTGAATTTGTTGAATATTGGTTATTGACCACTCCAATCTTCAAATGGAAAAACTCCTTTGAAGCCTTTTATGAGGAACTATGTGAAAAGTTGGAGCAAAATATGTAGAAACTAAGGTAGTTGAAAATACATTTTTGAGATCTTCATCAATGAGAACTTGATTTGTGATAAATTTTCCCTCCATTGAGTTATAGATTTGAACCAATATATTATCTCTAATATCTTTATCAATAACAAAATCTCCAATACTATGTAAAAATATATTGATCACAAGTTCATATGGATCTATAAAATATTCTTGTTCAATTGAATGGATGATCTAAACTAGTGTATCTCCAAGGATGGTGCATGGATATATGGAAGAAAACATGTCCTCAGATAAGTCTTTGTGATTTGAAGATTCAAATTCTAGGATCCATGAGGATGGAGACGAAACATAAATTGCTACAAGCTCATGGCATCTATCATTTTGTGGTTTGTCAACTTCTTTGTTGTGCTTCTTCTCTTATGCTTCTTCATTAAACCTCTTGTACTTGCAATCATGTTCTCTATGTGGTCCCTTCTTACACTATGCACATAATTTATTCTCCTTGGTTTCCATATTCAAAGTCTAAATTTCCATATGCAACTCTTAAATTGTGCTCCTTTTTTCCTTTGAACTATGGTTTAACAATTTACTCTTCTTCTTGTTTCCCTTATTGGAAACAAAGGCATGGGTCTTTTAGGACTTAGGAAATCCTAATTAATTGAGCTTATATTGCTTTTGGATAATTAATGCTATCAAACTATGTAATGTAGTCCTATTCCATGTAGAACCAAGTGTAAATCTTCTTGAATCGAATGAGGATACAAAATCAAAATAATCTAATTCCAACTTTGATCGAGTTGACAAAACTAATTGGTCGTTGTCTTTCTCTATTTTGCACATCTTGATATCAATTAATATATAACTAAATTTTGTGAACAATTATTGGGTTGATTCGAATTTACAAGGGATTAGATTGGGGAGCTCAATCTCCAATTGGTGACCTCTCTTATCATCTTGCTTCCCAAAAAGGATAGACAACTTGGTCTAGATTCCAATTGGATATTTTTCTGCTTCAATGTGATATAAAAGATCCAAATGTACTAAGTAACATAGTAATATGAAGTATTCATCAATTGCATTCAAATACTTTTACGTCTCTATAGATGAATTAGGATCTACCTATGTTCATCTATTGATGATGTGGAGTTCCTTCATTTGCAATAGAATTTAAATTCGTAATTTCCATTCAAAGTAATTAACAAGGGTGAGTATTTGTTGGGGAGAAAGATCCATTTCAACTGATGTGCTCTCGCAAAGTGTCTTCAACTTGAAAATCATGTATATTGACTTCTTTAAAATCCTTGGAGCCTTGATACCCTATAAGTTTTTGGAGCACAAGATCTATAAACTAAAACAAGTAGTAATACAGTTTGCAAGTCATTAAACAAGTGACAAAATCATGGCATTCATTAACAATAAATAATAGATGTAGAAGCTCTTTTAGAAGCATGTTATTCCATTTTATTTACAAAGAATGAAGCATTCATCACATATAGGAAATTCAAATCACTTAGGAAGACAATTCGAATTGGTCTCTAATTCATAAAAAAAAATAGTTAGAGATTAACTAGAGCTCAAATGCCCTTAATTGGCCATGTAATCTCTTATAGATTAGTTAACACTCATAATTGGCCTAGGTGGACAAATGGAGGCTTAGACACCTAAAAGAAATGGGAAATTACATGATAAAGCCATGCATGTGAGTAATTTGCTAAAAATACTCAAGGAGGGTGCTACTAGCTTAGAATAGCAAAGGAGAGTGATTGTAGTCTTTGATCAATGGAGTTAACTCCCTATAATCACTCCATAGGTCAAACATGCAGTGTGAAACTATAACACACCCAAACTAGGTCACAAGTAAAGGAGGTTGTATGGGATCTCTCTTAATTTCAAGAGGGCTGAATTATTCTTAGCAAAACGTATATGTTTATTCAAAAAGCTTGTCAATTGGTAGTTAATTTAAAATTTCTAGGTTAACTAGTTAAACCAACACTTCTTTAACTCAACTAGAATTTTTCACATAATTTCATGACATAGTTTTAAAGGAAACTATAATATTTAAACCCCAATGCATGACCTGGTATGGGGATGCCATATACAACCACATGGAAATCCATATTAGTCCTAAAATCACCAATAAAAACTTAAACAAAGCATGGTACTAACATCTCAATTTGATCAATAATATTTGCACTAAAAGCTTACTCATAACAAGATAAATTCTAACCATTTCTTTATTAATAAACAAGATATAAAACCCATGGTAAATTCTTATATGTGACATCCATATGCAACCATACGGTTTTCCATTATCGCATTTCCTAAATCAAATTATATATTCACATCAAAATACATAATACTAGCTCAAGGAAATACACCTTTCTAGAGATTGTCAATCCAATATCAGAGTTAGTAACATGATAAACCTATCATTTAATTTAGCAATAAGTGTACACAAGAATCCTTCATGATACATCATAATATTAATACATAATAAAATACAACGTCATAAGTACTTATCTTGATACACGCAACTCGCAACAACATGACAATTTTCCTCTCAGACGTAGATATCTACTTGGAGTATGTTTTCCTGTTGAAATATCACCCCCAAGATGAGGTCCTCAAATTTCAGTCAAGGTCTCTTCTAGAAAGGACATTAATAGATGATGTGATTCCTTTATTTGGATTTTCTCCCTCTCCCAAAAAGGAAATCAATGGTCGGTCTCGATAGTGTCCCTCTTTCCCAAGGAACCACTTACCACAAACTATAGCTCACTTGCTAGAATTGTCCTCATCTTTTGAAAGATGAGTGCAACCAGAAATGAGACATCCACATAGAATTGTCCCCCTCTATTGTTCAATAATATCAATGATATAATAACACTTCCAACCTCCTAGGTCAAATCACAACTTAAATCTCTACTAGAGCATTCAAAATAAGATAACAATAGGGCCTAGATACCTGTTTGGGATTGTCCCTCTCTCCCTCAAGTTCTAGTGCAACCAGAATGATATATAAACTCATAATTGTCCCCCTCTCTTGTTGGATAATCTCGTTGAAATACTAACACTTTCGACCTCCTAGTTCAAAGCAGAAATATGATCTCCACTAGAGCATTCGAAACAAAGGAGAAACATCCCTTATGACACCACAAATCAAATCCCTACTAAGGGATTCACACCACATGGAAAATACTACCACGGACACATTTTAGATCCATATTAGGGCATCTGAAACATATGAATAATTGGTCTCCAAGACCAATAGAATGGTTCACCAGATCCTCTTAGATTTGTCAGCAAAATTCACTGCAAAATTGTGCAAGTATAATGACCGAATATCCCTTTGGCATTCACAACCCAACCAGAGCCCTACTTTATACTTTGCTTCTTTACCTACACAAATAATGAATAACCAATCATTGAGAAATTCGAATCATTTTTTCCTAATTTGAATCGCCTCCAAGATTTTGACTCCAAACCACTGACGAAGGACTCCCAAATCACTAGGGATTCCTAACAAACACTCACTAACTTATTCAAGTACTTCACTTAGACTGACTCTAAAACACCAGTAGAGACACTTCCCGTGACTGGATAATTTGAAATCCTCAAAATTAGCTCCAAAATCCCTTAACTAACTCTTAGTTTCCCATAAGTTACTCCTCCTACATGAGGATGACTCAAAATCACCATAATTTACTCCCATGCACTGGAGACAACTCAAATTCACAAGGACTAACTTAAATTCTCCCAAGATCACTCTCATCCATTAAATACAGCTTGAATTCATCTTATTAACTAAAGATTATTGACTTTTACCCAGAAAAAATACATTAATTAACTGAATCCAAACTCCAATTATCAAAATCAATTTAACTGAATATAACTCAGTTAAACTCAAACTAACTCAGATTAACTGATTGTAACTCAATTAATCTCAATTTAACTTAAATTAACTAAAATTAACTCAATATTAACTAATAGTAACTCAATTTAATTGGATAAAACACTCCAATCATAGTGGAGTTACAATAATTAGGTGCATGTCTGACCAAACTTAACCAAATAGGTGCAAGAGACAAAATTGATGTGAGAGTGGGCCCCACCAATATCTGGACAAGGAATGTCCTCTCTAGTGAGGGAACCATTATTGCATGCATTTACATGAAATACATTAATTATGGGTTTTAGGGCCTCCATGGTCCAAAATTAATAAAATTAAGAAGGGTAGAGTAATGGTAGGGGGAGCTGCAACTCCTAACCCCAACCTCTTCTCATATGAAATTCTAAGACCTATCGACAAAGTTATTGTCATGTTGTGCCATTAATAATAATCATAATCATAATAATAATAATAATAACATAAGTTCAACAATAATCATCATAATATCCATGGTTCATGGTTCAGGCACCTAGTGCCACCATGAAGAAAATAACCAAAATAACAAGTGCTTGGGACTTACCTTCGGGATATTATAGAGACCCTAAACTCAGTGAAAGAAGCTTTAATTGAAGGCATGTGCCCTCAAATTCTAGAAATAGACTTGAGGATCACTTCCATATTCTATAAGTAGCATATTACTCCCTTAAATCTAGGGTTGATGCTCTCTAGTGGCTCAGATCATCAAATTGAGTCAAGTTTGGAAAAATGATGAGACCAAGATCTAACTTTGTAGGTGAGATGTTGATGCTATGGAGAGGGTATTTATGGTCTAATAATTCCTACCATTTAAAATTTTCTAGGTCCAAGTATAACACACCCACTTTAAGTTTCATAATGTCATCAATAATGCCATGGGGGGGGATAGTGATTCATCTAGGTGACTTGACTAAAGGGGTTAGAACCATAAAATTTGTTCATATCTACTTTAGGAAAGTGTTTCTAGTGATTATAAGTGAAGGGTGGATTAAGGACAAGAGAACCGAAAGGGGTTATTTATGGTGGAAATTGTTAAATTTCCATATGCTTAGCTAAGACATCAGTATTTCATTTCTTTTTCATAACAAAAGCATATAAACAGGATCATTGAAAGATAGACAAGCACAACCATACAAAAGGAACACAAAGATTTATCCTGGGAAAACCCTAAAGGGAAAAACCCAGCAAAAGCTTCCTCAATATAGATGCCCCAAAAAGATAAAAGATAAAACCAGTAAGGAGATCAAAGCCCGATCCTCCTCCTTCTCCAGCTACTTATCTTGTCCACTAATGCGCTACACAAGTGAGAGTGTGTGTGTCAAATGAGGAGCACTACACCTCTATTTATATTCATCCGTTCACTTAAGTTAACCCATTTGACATGTAGGCTCAAGTTAAATCATGTAGGCTCAAGTTACACATGTAGGCTCAAGTAACCACACTGGGGTGCTAATGACCCACCTTTACAATTAGAGGGGACTACCTCATGAATCTTATTAATTATTCCGATTAGGAGCATCGGGGTACAATGTAATACAAATGGTTCTCCCGGTAGGACCATCGAGGACCACAAAAGACACATATAGAATATTCTTCGAAGTTACAATATTTCAACACTCCCCCTTAACGAGAAGGGTATTCTACAGCAACATCAACAACAACAAGAGTAGAGATAGGGGACATCATCAACATCAACAGGGTAACACATCTATAAATCATTGGAAGATTTTCAACATCATGCAGTCTTCATCTTCAATATTCAGTCTTCATCATCAGCAACATCTTCAGTCTTTGATCCGCAACATCTTCAGCATTTTGATATTTCAATTAGCAATGACATCTTCAGCACTTGGACCTTTCGATCAGCAACAACATCTTTAGCATTTTGACCTTTCTATCAGCAACATCTTCAGCACTTTGACTTTTCGATCAGCAACAACATCTTTAGCACCTTGACCTTTCGATCAGCAGCAACATCTTCAGTACTTTGACCTCTTGATCAGCAATATCATCATCAACACTTTGCCCTTTCGATCAGTAGCATCATCATCATCATCATATTCTGATCTGTCGATCATAATCATCATCACATTCTGATCTTTCGATCAGAAACATCATCATCATACTCTGATCTTTCGATCAGAAACATCATCATCATACTCTGATCTTTCGATCAGAAACATCATCATCATACTCTGATCTTTCGATTAGAAACATCATCAACATACTCTGATCTTTCAATTAGAAACATCATCATCATACTCTGATATTTCAATCAGAAACATCATAATCATAGTGTGTCATCATCATACTCTGATATTTCGATCAGTACATCATCATCATCATACTCTGATCTTTCGATCAGTACGTCATCATCATCATACTCTGATCTTTCGATCAGTACGGCATCATCATCATCAGTAACAACCTACAATCCACAACTCAAAGACAAAAAGTCTTTGGATCACTTTTGGACTTAAAGTCCAGGGATGATACAATCCCACCACATTCTTGACAACCGAAGTTACCGGATTGATTATGGGAGAATTAGTCCCTATCACTTTAGGACTAAGTCCAAGGACGATGCAATCCTACCATATTCTCAAGGACCGAAGCCACTGGATTGATTACGAGAGAATCAGTCCCTATCACTTTAGGACTATGTCCAAGGATGATGCAATCCTACCACATTCTCGAGGACTGAAGCCACTGGATTGATTACGGGAGAATCAATCCCTATCACTTTAGGACGATGTCCAAGGATGATGCAATCCTACCACATTCTCGAGGACCGAAGCCACCGGATTGATTACAGGAGAATCAGTCCCTATCACTTTAGGACTATGTTCAAGGATGATGCAATCCTACCACATTCTCGAGGATCGAAGCCACCGGATTGATTACGGGAGAATCAGTCCCTATCACTTTAGGACGATGTCCAAGAATGATGCAATCCTACCACATTCTCGAGTACCGAGGTCACCGGATCTATTATGGACAGATGTCCCGGGATGATACAATCCCTCTTCATTCTCGAAGACCGAGGTCTCTGGATCACTTTAGGGCAAGTGCCCAGGGATGATACAATCCCACTGCAACATCACTACTCCCCCTTTTGGGGAATATCTTTTCGAACCACACCAATCTTGTCTCAAAAGTGTTCGAACTCTACTCGAGGCAGAGGCTTCATCAATACATCATCATCTACATCTTCAGTGTGTGAATACTGAACTATCACCATCTGTATCTCCAGTATGTGAATACTGAAAGCATCATCATCTATATCTTCAGTATAGAAATACTGAATCACCATCATCTGTATCTACAGTATGTAAATACTGAAATATCATCTATATCTTCAGTATGGGAATACTGAAATCATCATCATCTCTATATTCAGTATATAAATACCGAATCACCATCATCTGCATCTACAGTATCATCATTTGCATCTTATCTTGTATGTAGAAATACCGGATTTCTACGTGTTACGTCGGAACACAGGGTTCTTTGTCATCACAACTATGTTTATCACATAGAATCATTGTAGTGTCCATCTTCAGGTCAAAGAGACCTGATATCAGCTTCTGAATCCATATGGCTTCACAACTTACTAGAGCAATCTGCTATGTATTCTGCTTCAACCGTGCTAAGAGAAACACTGGACTGTTTCCTGCTAAACCATGAACTCATAACAGACCTCAAACAAAAGCATCTTCCTGATGTGCTTTTCCTGTCTGAGATACTTCCAGCCCAATCTGCATCTATGTATCCATACAATCTATACTCATGGCTACCATCATAGTATAGACCAAATTCTATAGTCCCTTTCAGATATCTCATCACATGTTTTGCAGCTACTAGGTGAACCCGTCTTTGTTGAACAAGATATTGACTTAAGGTGTTCACAGCAAAACAAATGTCTGGTCTGGTATTTGTTAAGTACATCAATGACTCAATGATCTATCTGTAGTGAGTCACATCCACTAACTCTAATGAGTCATCAGCTAACAGCTTCAGGTTGGAGTCCATGGGTGTGGCCATGACTTTGCATTCCAACATATTGAATCTCTTCAATATCTCTACCACATACTTTCCCTAGTTGAGAAAGATTCCTTCTGAACTTTTCCATACTTCTAGACCTAGGAAATAATGCATTAACCCAAGGTCTTTCATCTCAAATTCTTCTGCTAGTTTCTTCTTGCTTTCCATGATGTGTTTCTCATTCCCTATCAAGAATAAGTCATCCACATATAGTAATAGAATGATAGGTATATCTTCTACAACCTTGTAGGAAAGGTTAGGATTGACTTTACTCTTGGTAAAGCCCATGCTCATCAGGAAACTATCTATTCTTCCATACCAAGCTCTGGGAGCTTGCTTTAGGCCATAGAGGGCCTTCTTCAACTTGCATACTTGATTCCATCTGTCTTCAACTTCAAATCCTCGTGACTATTTGATGTAAAACTCTTCCTCAATCATACCATTAAGGAAGTCTTGTCTTTACTTCATCATGGAAGAAACTACCATGATAGTTTTGAAGGAAGTGTACCTTGCTTCCTGGAGTAAGTGTCTCTTCAGAATTAATTCCCTCTTTCTGATAGAAACCTCTAGCCACAACTCTTACTTTACTTCTATCAGCAACATATCTTATCTTGCAAATCCATTTGGAAGATACCATATTCTTGCTTTCTGGTTTGAGTACTATATCCCAAACATCATTCTAGTATCATAACATCTTCTATGAGTTTGTCCTCTCAGGTCATCAACATATCCTAGTCTTATGCATTCAACCTTGAAGGTTGGAACCCACTTTACTCTTGGTAAAGTATCGATCCATCACAAAGCTATCCATCATGTCGTACCATGTCGAACTCAGATATAATTTTCTGTAGTCACTCCCCCTAAAGTGGAGTATCATCTTCCCTCTTCATTCTGTATAGGTGGTTCTATGCTTGATATATACCGGTCAATAGAGTATGTCATGTCATAGTCTATTATTTCTGGGGAGAATCACGAACCTTGCTTTGTACACTTGTTCCATCATATCGTATACATCATTCCCCATGATCAACTGTTATTCTTTGATCATAGCTTCTTTCATAGCATTATTTTCTTCATCTTGAGTTATCTCTTGTACCCATGGTGGTCTTCATCCTTCAGGGTGGATCTACCACTCTCTGAAGCTATTTCTTCCGTCATGGTGTCTCTAAACCTGGGAGCTTCATATTCATGTTTATTGGAGTGAATACTGAATTGTCATCACTTATTCTTCAAAACAAGTCTCATCCTTCTTTTCTTGTAGGAGGTTGTACATGACCTTTCCTACAATTCAAATGCAGCAGTTGCATGGTTAGAACTATTTCATAAAACATATGCATAACGACAAATTCTTATGCATCATGCAACTGTTTAGTCAATACAACATTCATCCATATCTCACATAAACTTTCTAGATGCCTTCCATCTCCACCATGACATTATTGAGATTGTGCACTAATCCAATATGTCAGCAAAGAGGTTTGATAAGTAGCAATCTAGAGTTGTATAGCACCATGAGCTACTTACCCATCACATGCATATTAGTAGTATACAGTCATTAATGCAAACAATCTATCATGCATAACACATCAACTGAATATAATCAAATGCATAACAAAACAATATCATTAAATGACAATTGAATACTTATCTTTTGTTTGTTTCGTGGGTAGACTCCTTCTTGATCATTCTGCTTCATCATCTTCTTCATTCATGAAATCATCATTTCTTATCCAGATGATAAGATGGATAAGAAGTTATTTAAGAATTGATTTCTTCATATTCCTAATCGCTTGAGGGATCTTCTTTGAATGGTGAGAGCTTGATCTTCAATTGCTTCCATCTTTCTTCTTCTCTTCTTATGAGACGAGCTTCTTCTTCTTCCCAAAGTCTGTTGAAAGTAATTACTTCCTTCTGGCACACATTCTTTGCATGAATGAATCCCATGATCCTGGGAGGCCATTCAAGGTGGCTATCACCACTTCTGCATTCTCCACGTCTTCTTCTACCACTTCAAGTTGTTCTGCATTCTGGATCTTCACATTCTTCAACTGTTTTCTCAAAGCCATCTTCTGATTTAAGTTCTTATATTCAAATAGCTTGGTCAAGGAATCAAACATCTTTGGTGTCTTTGGGGAGACACTTGTGGTAAAAGTTGATTCATGACTGAATCAGCAATGATCTTCTTGTCCTTGACCAAGTTCTTCTTGTGTAAGGCTTCTAGCCTCATCTCCCTCTGGAACTGGAACCTCTATACTCATGTAGGTGTCCAAACCAGTTTCTTCAGAGAGATCATATAATTCTAGGCTTGGAATTTTTCAACTTCACCAAGCTTATCATCAATCTGATGTGATAGATCACTTTGAAATGAGAACCTCAAATGAAAATAGCAAAGGATTAGATCTTACCGATTTGAGGTGTCCGTCTTGGTTCCGAAGCTCGTTGATCTAGGGTTTGTCACAGAAACCCTAATTTTAAAAAATTGGAATATTTCATATATTATTGGATAGACAGATATATCTCTTCAAATGGAGCTGTCCAATGTACTCCTTTTCTAAAAACAGTGGAGGGAAGCTCCCGGAACAGGAAGCCCTAGATTTCCAATTTCTTCTACAGAAATTCCTATTACTGTTTCTGTGATATCTCCAAAATTACTGATCCTCTATGTCTGAAATTTTGTACAGAGGTAACCTTGCATGTCCCTGGTCCAAAACCATAGGTTTAATTATAATTGGTTTTACCATTTGGTATTTATGATCCTTTTCCCAAGGTGACCTGTTACAGGACTGTTCAGAACAGCAAAGTTGTACGGCATGCCACGTGTCACTGGTTCATCTTCTGAGTCTGATATTTGGACCACTAAAATTAAATTACGTTCCCTTTCTAGGAAATATTCAGGAATTCCATTTAGACCTCTGTAGCCCAAGATATTGCAGTTCTCCCCAAGTGTCCTATTTAGGGATGAATTCTGGAAGAGGCTAGAACCCTAACGTGGAGGGATAATATCTCCCAAAATATAGAGAATATGAGGCTTACATTTGGACACAATGTACATCAGGATGTTATCTTCGGCCCCTGCAATTTTCATCCCCTGATCCTTCGCCAATCTCTGGATATAGCGAATGTACCAAAACTTAGCCGTTTTAGTACTTGGGGTTTTTCTAGCTGGGGGTCAAACTAGGGTTTGACTTTCCCAGAGTTTCACCCAACCAAATTTCTTGATCCAGGTCTCTAAAATTTGGTTTTGATGAGGATAAAAATCCTATGCTGGTCTCACTCAAAAATTCCTCTTCTGTATAAATCCCTAATTTCTGCATCAAAAACTGAAAATGCTCGAAATCGAATTCCGCTTCGACAAAAAGATGCGCCCTTCAATGGAGACTCAACCTAGCATACTTTTGCTGATGGATTGTGGAGAGAGACCCAAAAATTAAGAAGCCCTAGATTCTGTAGCTGCACAATGTCTTCTTCTCAGGTTAGCTCTGATACCATGTTAAATTTCCATATGCTTAGCTAAGACATCAGTATTTCATTTATTTTTCATAACAAAAGCATATAAACAGGATCACTGAAAGATAGACAAGCACAACCATACAAAAGGAACACAAAGATTTATCCTGGGAAAACCCTAAAGGGAAAAACCCTGCAAAAGCTTCCTCAATATAGATGCCCCAAAAAGATAAAAGATAAAACCAGCAAGGAGATCAAAGCCTGATCCTCCTCCTTCTCCAGCTACTTCTCTTCTCCACTAATGCGCTACACAAGTGAGAGTGTGTGTGTCAAATGAGGAGCACTACACCTCTATTTATATTCATCCATTCACTTAAGTTAACTCATTTGACATGTAGGCTCGAGTTAAATCATGTAGGCTCAAGTTACACATGTAGGCTCAAGTAACCACACTGGGGTGCTAATGACCCACCTTTACAATTAGAGGGGACTACCTCATGACTCTTATTAATTCTTCCGATTAGGAGCATCGAGGTGCAATGTAATACAAATGGTTCTCCCGGTAGGACCATCAGGGACCACAAAAGATACATATAGAATATTCTTCAAAGTTACAATATTTCAACAGAAATCCCCCACCTTGAATATTCCTCACTAGGTATATCTATGTATGGTTGATTACAATAGTCATCAACTTATCAATTGTAAGGAAGCATGAATTGCTAACCAATTGAGTTGGTGTTCCATACTCACTAGAGGGTCCACCAAATTTTCCAGGTTTTTCACCATCTCTTAGCTGCTTGAAATTTCTTGGTCCTTTTTGGCAACATCATCTTTTAGTTATGTTTTAAGTGTTGAGCATTGATCATCCAAGCTATCAAGTTTCTTATCAAACTGCATGGTGTTCTAGTGGGTCGTGATGGTGTCCATGACCCCAAAAAATATTATTCAAAAGTGATACCACAGTGATCATCATCTCAAAAGGAGTCTAACAATATATGTTATCCACAATGTGGTGGTTGGGTCCACTAGAAAAAAATATTATTAGAGTGGTACCACAACATCAACATGGAATAAGAATGATTTCTAGATAGGTCTCTTGTAATAACAATTGTGATCCAGACCAATATTTTTTTAGTACCCTTTTGGGAGTGTTGCTCCTATTTGATTAATATTGCAGTGACAAAATATCCAAATTCTTGATATTCAAATTCATAGGAATGTGTAGAAATGATAGGATTTGTAGTGTCATAAGGAAAAGGGAGTGCCAAGTGCTATATATCTCAAATACACTGATATATTCTAATGGTATTACTCAATTCAATATCTTAAGATGCTAGCTAAGGAGGCTCGACTATTCCCTTTTCCATATTACCCAAGTACCTCGGTACTAGAAAGTAGAATTTTCGAGTGTTGTGCTCAATGCCACCATTGAAGACAAACTATAAATTGGATGATCTAAAGTTGGTTTCAAGTACCCCGTGGACTTATACGTGAGTGTATGTGGAAGTGAAATTCCATATACAAATGTTTTCTAATGTAGTATTGCTCGAAGGGGTACCAATTGAGGTTACAAGGGTTTTCAACAAGTTGATTCCACTTGTTTTTCCTATGTGTATTCTTCCCCAACCATGTTTTTACCCATTCAATGACATATATTTGAGTTTATTAAATATGTTGAGACATGTCTATAACCTAAAAATAAATAATAATAATAGAAGGTATCAAATAAAATAAAATATGGGTATGTGTTTGTCCCAAGAAGGTGCTTCGATACACTTGTAATGTACTTAACCCCATAATTTCAATAGAAAATTAATATAATGTGATAGAACACTAGAGTTTAACGTCATAAAACACAAGAGATACATAGATATAATCTGAAGAAAAAAAAGAATCTGTGTATTAGCAATGTCCAAAAGAGAGAGCAACGTTCACTTCCCTCTTCAAGGGGAAAACCTTGTGTGAATAAAGCTCCAATTAAAATAACAATCCTTGATCACATTACATATCCTTCTACTCTATACAGTGCATGAATAAAAAAAATCTAACTACTTGTGGTCCTACTATTAAAGTGGCGTGACCACCTAGTGGGCCTTAATTAAGAAAGATACCCCTTTACTTTGAGTAATCTTCAACTAACTATCTAATAAGGGTTAGGGCATGACCCTAATAATGTGTGCATATGTTGGAAATGTGGGGCCAGTAAGAAAAAACAACAACGTGATCATTTTGAATATGTATATCTTTCCCAACTCACAAAGGGATGTAGATGATATGCATAGGTTGTATTGGACGGCCTATTAGAGACATTGACCAGTTATTGGTAGGGATTAATGACCAAGATTGGTAGCATATTAATGAGGAGTTGATTTCCATATTCTTTAGAGAACCAAGAAAGTGGTGAGACATAATGTGAAGGTGGCATACCCTCGATTACACAAGATCCTCCAATTGATGACGGTAGTGAGGACAGAGAGGAGAATAGTGACAACTAGTTTATCATAGGAACTACCCCCATGGTAGACATGGTTTTTTGTACATGTATCACAATTTTGGTATAGCTTCGACACTTTATATAAACACTTTTAATGTTTTGATGATGATGTGTGTGTGTGTGTGTGTGTGTGTGAGCTTTATATGTCAGAAAGGCCTTGGCCCATTTGGTGAAATAGTCAACAATGGCCACCAAGAAACATAGATTTTCACTCCATAAAATCTATGGCCCATTTTCAAAATGGAACAGTGGAGATTACAGGGTGCAATGGGTTGGGAGTGTCGTGGCCTTAGTAGAAAATAGTTAAAAAAATTAGAAGCATTTAACTACATGGATTCAATCAAAGAATAAGGTGGGATAAAACTAACCAATGAGAGCATTTTTCTAGGTATTTTCATATCAAAAAGGTGGACTCTGCACACTGAACTATAATAGTCATTTAAAACCCATGCAACCTCTTTAAAATTTAGACATTGATGTAGAAAGGAGCCAATTCCTCATTTATATAGGACATTGCTAGTAAGAAGGTAATGAGGGGCTTGATGACAAATATGCTATCTATCATTTGAGATAGGATTACCAAATTTGTGAGTATGTAAATAAACAAGTATGTTCCCATACCATGGATCTTGAAAAGAGATGGTGGACAATTGTTTATCTCGGAGGTTTCCATTGCTAGGGGGATCAATTGCATTTTTTGGGAGATAAGGAATAAATTCAACCAATAACAAATCATTTTTTCTCTTGGAAGTAGAAAATTTGAGATCATATCTTGAAATATATCAATCCAATGAGAGACCTTCCCATTAATGGCATGCCTACTCAAGAGATATAGCATGGGATTCATGTTTGCAATGACCTTGCAAGCTTCTCCTCATGATTATAGGATAACAAAGCTCCAAAGAAATTATTACTCACATAGTAAATGACATGTTCCATATGATCTTCAACTTCTTGAATCAATACTCCCATAATGACAAAGGGAGACGCTAATGTAAAGGATTAATCCTTTTCAAAACATGGAGGACTAACCATTGGTGCTAAAGTAAGAGCAATTCCATGGCCTCAAAGGAAATTTGAGCCTGTCCATCCCAAACAAAGGGGATATTATAATCTAGTAGTATAAAAAATATATGAATGTGTGTAACATAATATGGGAAAAAGCATGGCGAGAAGTTTTTCGATGCCTTGAAGGTTGCAATTGGTGCAACACATTAGATGGAGGGAGATAAAGGATAGCTTGAACCTTCAAAGGATCTATAGTGATCATTTATTTAGAAGTGATAAATCCTATAAATCAGTTTATAGATATGTATAACACACACTTAATTGGGTTTAAGTGAATGTTATATTGTTGACGACAAAGAAACACTTCACAAACGTGGTCCAACTGTTGTGATCATTTCATTGAGCGAGTAATGAGGTCGTTTAACTAGGAAGGATAGTATTAATTATGTTATTAAAACAATATGACATGGAACACTTGAAAGTAACTCTGACATTTTGTATTCTAAAATGCTTGACTTGATAAGCAAAGGTTCCCTAAAATACTAGTATTGAGTACTTTTGACACCTTCAGAATAGGGACAATGTTGGGTCATGGAATATGTAGCATTTCCATCTATTAGGGGTGGATCTTTTTTTTGTAAGTTAAAATATATTATCGAATTCAAAATACTACATGTCTAGTTTTTCTAGAAACATGTCGGGAAGAGGCTCACAACAGTCCTGATTCTCCCTTTAATCCCTTACATAAACAGACTAGTTCTAACAGAATAACCAAAATACAGTATTTCCTCCCAAAAAAAAACATCTAGTTTTTTTCCTTCTCCCAAAAGACACCCATGTACCCACAACTACTTACCAATTTAACAGAATAGCAATTCCTATAACATAGACATGGAAATAAGTAGAAAGAGACCATTAGAGGAAAACTAAATATTACTTGCCCTTACTTCTCTCCCATGTAGCCATAGATGACCATGCGCATGCAGTATGCTACCTCGTGGTTCCCATTCATTCCTGGATCCGCAGTCGATGTCCCACCTCCACCAATCATCTTAAGGGCCTCGCCACCTCTAGCATCCTCAATCTGTTGTGCACAAATTGCAAACCAAGTTTACTTCTAATGAGTTCCACCTTCTTGAGCATAAGATTATAGTCGCGGTGATTCTCTTTTCATTCCTGGACTAGCTCCACGTATCCTTACGCCTTGTTCTCATTGTCCATTAGCACATGTGACAACAGGTTCTTCATAACCTAGTAGGATAGCATCAACAACTCATAAGTTGAGGCTTGCCCCATTATGGTGCATGGGTCCATGACCTATTCTTCGACCTTCCCCTTGATATCATCCATCTGGGTGGATTTATCCTTATCCCATAGCTCCTTCTCCTTCACATCAATATCATCGCAGATAACAATGGGGATCCACTCACAAAAAAATGTGTTCGCATTCAAAGCTTGCGACTGAGTGTGGTTTATCCTTCCGCAAGTACCCCTTAGACTACCTTTGGTATCCTCATGGCCTCGACGGACCCTCAAGGATGCCACTTCCTATTTTATTTTCCTTCCCCTTGATGCCATTTTTCCACACCTAATTTCAGAACCTGCAAAGCTTCTCCAAGGAAGAGCGACAACAATGAATATGGAAATAATAGAGTATGAACTAAGAATAAGAGGGCATGAAATGCATTGTTTCCTATCCAACTTTATAGCAATTACATCTATAATTACAACAATTGGTGGGTTCATGACCCGATCCATCATTCGATCCCATGGTACAATCACCTATGTACCCTCCTCATTGCACCTCATAATGGCAATCTTCAAAAGTTATGGGAGTACCAGATCGTATCGCCTCCAAATCATCTCTGTAACTATATTAAAAGGAAGCACAAATTAGAATGATGTCATTGCATCCTTTCATCAGTCGGATGGCTAGGATATATAATGTGGTGAAGTGTAGTTGTCTTATTTGTTTGTATTCCTAAGGGTAAGACATGAGTACCCTACAGGTCACTACCTCCCCCTCCTGGATCCTTAAAATCTACCTTAGCCAACTGTCTGCATCGGACAGTCTATTCAGCTCCTCTGAAGGATGACAGTTATCCTTCACAAATGTGTCGTCCGCTATCAATGCCCACATTGGCCAGTAGATCAGCCACTTTGTTGGCCTCTCTTATGACATGGATAAAGTGCCAAGCGTGATTGTTAGAAAGAAGGTTTGTGATATTTTCTAGCTGACCCAAAATGCACCATCCAGATCCCACTTTATCCACTCTTTTCCCGTTGGACAATTTGCTTGTCATATGGATGATGATCCTGGAATCTCCTTCCACCATTGTTGGCATCCATCCAAACCTAGAGACTATCCTCAAACCTTGCAAGATCCCTTCAAGTTCCACTGCATTATTTGTTTTCATTCCAATGAAGTGTGAGAAGACACAGAGGATTATTCTCGTCGAGTCACGGCACACGCCACCAAATCTTGCCAGGCCCAGGTTTCCCTTAGAAGCACCATCAAAATTAATTTTAAAGGATCCTCTCAGAGGGGGAGACCAAGAAGTCGGACTAGTCAATGTTCTTACCGGAATAATCTTGTATAGTCTCCTTACTCGGTCCCCAACCCTCAATGATCCTAGTCTCTTGTTCGTTTAACTCCCAATCCTTGTCCTTCCACTGGGTTCTCTTAATTGTCTCATGAAGGTAGCGGATCAATATTTCCCAAATTGCCTTATCATTGGAGATTTTGTCTTGGAATATCCTTAGGTTCCTTTCCTGCCATGCCACCCAGAATAGGAACCATAGGGACATAGCCCACAGAGCTTTAAGGATGGGGTTTAGGAAAGCTTCCAGGTTCCAATTCTTGATTGATTGATTAAGGTGGCCTTTGACCATGTCCGAACAATGAAAAATAACCACCCCCCCATCCCGTGTTGATGAAATAAATGGGCATTCATCCAACAAGTGGTTTATGGTCTCCTCTTCTCTATGGAATAAGGAACATCGCGAAGGACCCATAAAACCCCTTTTTCAGGGTTTCTCTATTCAAAATCCTCCTCTACATAACCAACCACATAGAGGTAGCAAGTTTTGGCTAGGATTTCATTGAATAGATATTTTTTCAATTATCCTCTGGAGCTACCCTTCCTAAAGTCCAAATATCATACGCCTCTTTGATGCTAAAGACTCCTTTGGGAATGTACCCCTAGCGCAATATGTTCTGGCCTTCGTGCCTTCTTATACAGCGCTCTCAAACAATTTCCTAAAGCAATTGAGCTTCTCTGACGTAAAACAAATCCACCAATATTATCCTTTCCATATACAGAAATCCCCTTCGTCCTCTGCCTCAGACTAATACTGGTGAAACGTTATCATCCCTTGATCGATGCCTTTGGCCCTCTCCTCCCGACATCCTAGGTTGTCGGCAATCTTTGGGAGACAATGCCAGGAATAATCCCACAAATTAATTGAAATCCCATCTCTAATTTCCCAAAAGCAGTGATCTTGAACGATACTTTTGTTTCGATGGGCAGATGTCCAAAAATAAGATCCAACCTTCTCCTCCCTGAAACAAACTAAATCTCTGTGAGACCGATCCTGGGCATACATCACATGCCAAAATCTTTCCCTCGCCTCACTTGTATGGGTGCACCACCTCCACCATATCTTATCCCTAATAACCTCATTTATATTCTCAGGGTCACGTAGACCCATCCCTCCATTATCTTTATGCCAGCATAAATTATCCTATCTAACCAACACCATTTTGAATTTGTCAGGGGTTCCCCCGCATAGAAACACCCATTGTATACTTCAAATTACTTTTAGGATATTTTTTAGAGCCACTAGGACCGAGAATAAGTATATTGGTATTTCCTAGAGAACAGACTTAACAAGGGTCAGTCGACCCACCAAAATTAAGCACCTAAAGAACCACCCCGATAACTTCTTCCTCCTTCGATCTAGGAGATCCTGCCATGACACTTTCCTGACTGTCCCCTCCATCATAGGAGCTCTAAGATATTTTTTCAGCAATTTACCAACTAGTAATCCAAGGATGGGATTGATATTCCTCTGATTCACCCTGTGAGTGTTAAAGAAGAAAAAATGATATTTTCTAGATTAACTTCCAACCTGTATGCCTTGGCAGATATTGTCTAGCATCTCTTGAAGGATCTTGCTTCTAGGACTGAAGGGTGCCCTATGAGCATGGTATCATCAACAAATTGTTGATGAGTTTTATTATCTATGCAATTGTGAAGGTTCAATCCATGGATCTCTCCTCTGTTTGTCTGCATTTTGATTAATCTAGTGAGGCCTTCCGCCATGATAATGAACAGAAAAGGAGAGAGGGGTACCCCTTATCTAATGCCTCTTGACATATTCATCATGTGAGAAGGAGAGTTATTTATCAATATTGAGTAAAATGTAGAAGATATGAAATTCATAACCCACTCAATCAACCCTCTAGAGAAGCCAAAGGAAGTAAAGACTTATCTGATGTACTGCTAGCTCAATTTGTCATAAGCTTTGGCAATGTTGAGTTTTACTAACATCCTTGGCCTTTTGGTTACTTTCAAGGAGTGAATTGCTTCATGAACCAGAATAACGACATCTAGGATTTGTCGACCCTCCACGAACCCTAATTACTCTGGGGAGATCAAAAGAGGAAGGATAAGTTTTAGTCTATTGGCTACAACCTTGGATATTTTCTTGTAAATGACATTGCACAACGCTATGGGTCTGAATTTACCAGGCACATCCACACCTTTTGATTTGGGGATGAGAGTTAATAAGTTGGCATTAAAATCCTTCAGAACCCCACCATTCTGGCGCGACTCTTCAACAATTTTCCAAACTTCTTATTTTATGAGTTCCCCAAAAAAATGGAAAAAAATGGAGGTGAAGCCATCCATCCCGGGAGCCTTGCCCAAAGTCATCTTCTACATGGAAGATTCTACCTCTTGAAGTTCCACCAATTTGAGCAAACTCTCATTGTGTTCCTAGGAGATCATTGTCGAGAGGTGTTGTGTTATTTTCGTGATGTCTTGTCTTATGTCTACTCTTTCCTCCATCCTGACCTGTTTAAAGCGGTTTACCGGTTCCTCTTCTATCTCTTCTCTAGTTCTAACATATTGTCCATTATATTCTCTTAATTTATAAATCTTAGATCGATACCTATTCTGAATGACCGAGTTATGGAAGAGTTTTGTGTTATGCTCTCCTTCTTGAAGCCATTGGTTCCTAGATTTTTGTTTCTGATATATTCCCTCCTACCTTTCTCTCATGTATAAATGAGATAGGAGGTATTTTTATTGTTGTTTGATTTCTTCCCTATATCCATCATTCATCCCCCTTCTTTGGATATCCTCTAGTTGAGACAACACTATTTTCTTATCCTAAAATATGTTCCCAAAGTCTTCTTTGTTCCAAATATGGATCCTATCTTTCAGTTCCTCCTTTTTTTGTTGGAATTGATACATCCCTGGCCCTTTGTGGGGGACAAAATCCTACCACCACTATTGGACTAATGATTTAAAATATTTATTTTTAAGTCAGAATTGCTCAAATCTGAATGGTTTCCTATTTTGTGTGCATGTCCTGTCCCACTATAGACATATTGGCCAGTCATTTGATCCTACCACTGGAAGGACAACGACGAACAACTCTCCATATCCCCTAAATATGTCCTCATAAACCAAGAATGTGTCTAGTATTGAAGCTACATGATACTCCCCTCCATGTCGATTATTCCATGTAAACCACCCATTCCCCATCTCTAAGACGACTTGCTGACTATCCTCTACAAAATCCTTAAAATATTCCTGAAATATATCCAAAGCTCTTCTTCCCCTTTTTTATTCCCCCAAGGATGACATCAGGTTGAAAACCCCCTATTGTCTAAGAGATGACATCCATTTGACCACTAACCCAATGCAGGAAGTCAAGGAAAGAATATTTCTTAGCAAACAAGTTCAGACCATAAACATTAGTTATAATTCCCTTGTCTCCCAATTCTTGGATCAATAAATCTACTGACAGGGACAAATGAGTCGCCCTGAAATTTGATAAACTTATCATTTCAAGGTTCCAAAGAATCGATAACCCTCCTACAGCCCCATTGGAATCTATTGCTATTGTTTTATATCCTTTCCATATCTTCTGACTTGCTTGTTCTAATATTTATAACTTACATTTTTTTTCCGAGAGAAACAAAACAACCGAATTCTCAATTTTAATCTTTTTTTTTAGCACTTTGATCTTTATGGGGTGGTTACAACCCTAAATATTCCATGATATTATTTTCATTGATTTACTCTATTGACATCAAAAAACGTTGCCATAATCATGGGGTACTGGCCTCATTCAATGAGCTTGACACCTCTCACTACAATCCTTTGCTCGTTTGTCTTTCTCCCTCATTTTAGATCCTCCTTAGGTTGCTTCCTCTTGTTCCCTTTTGGGGTTTTGATGCTACCCGAAGTTGTTGATTACCCTTTGTTATAATTATCCTTCCTACATAAGCTCCAATTGATGCCTAGATACATACCCTTTCCCCTTCTTCTCACATTATTTCTCCAATTCATCTGGATCTAGCTATCCTAGATCCATATCCTCTACCCCATCCTCCTCCATTACTTCTGCATGATCCTCTTGGTCCATATTTTCCACCCCTTGGATAACTGACCCACCAGTGTGGGATTCTTCGATCTCATCCTTTTTGCTAGGGTTTGTGTATTATTCCTTCTCACTGAGGGCCTCAAATATGTGACTAGAATTTGGTTCCCCCCCTTGACAATATGCCCATTGTTGTTGAGTAGGCCTGGATTGGGTAGATCTTCTTCTATTCTGAACTTGGGTAAATCCCTCCGTGTCCTCCTTTTTCTCTTGTGTTTGGGTTTTAACCGGGAGGTGTTGGCTAATCTTTGGGAAGTTGCTGATAAGTTTCCCTAATTCATGGCATTGTCTACATCTGAATGGGATGTGTTCATAATTGATCAGTTGTTTCCATTCTTTGTCATCCTAGTTTAATTTGATAGCTTCTGGCAGCTCCTTTGACAGATCCATGTAGACACAGATTCGAGAAAAATTTGTATACCTCTGTTGTTTGGTTTGTTCCACTACTTTAACAAAATCACCTAGCGTATTCTCGATGTCTTGAAGAATTTCCAGGTCCCAGTATTCACATGGGAGCGAATATAGATGGATCCAAACAAGAGAAACCCTCATGTCTTATTTTTCAGGGTTAAATCTTTCTTTCCAAGTTCACAAGTAGAGGCCCGCTGAAAAGAAAAAATACGGTCCCCCTTCCAAGATCTGATCTCGATCTTCCTAATTCAAGAATATTATTGTGAAAAATCCCTTAGATCCTATATGTAGATTGTAATTCCCCTTAGGATTCCAGGTATGCTTGATCCATCTGATCAGATGTTTCTCTTTTGGCCAGATCCCAATAATTTCACTATTTGTTTGTTTTCCTTCCAAAGCTCCACCCTTTCTCAGATTTTTTATAGTCTTATTTGAAGAGTAGGGATGACCTGAGCACGTGGGAGACATCCACCAGAGCCCTGATTATATGTCTAAAGGGTGGCCACGTCCCCACCTTCGTCCCTAAACTCCCCTGATCCATCATCCTTAGTGTCGTTCTCCTTCAGATGAGATGGCATGCTTGTTCATGAGGTTAAGGAGGGGGGAGAGCCCCCTCCCTAGGCCGCCATTGTTCCTTCCACTCACCTGCAGGGGGTCAACCATCTCTCATACCAGTCGCCTCTCGGATTTCAAATCTGCTTCTTACGAAACCCTACAAATGATTGCAAATTCTCCTACCTCAAATCTCTCCATCGAATCAATTTAAAAGGTTAATTAATCCATTATAGGGTGGATCTTTGTTCTTACTATAAATTACATGTTTTGATTACATACCATATCAATGAAGACAAGATTTTAATCAATGGATTTGATGAAGATATTATAGAAGGAAGTGTCACCAAGTGAGGTTGATGTAGATGGTTGATTAGGTTGAGATACCATTAATTGTATGGAAATTAACCCTTGAGAGGAAATAAGTTTTTCAACACCATTGGTTGAGTACACTACAACAAAGGCATGTGATTAGCTCCCTTTTTGGTGCCCAATTACCTTTTAAAAGTATTTTTCTTCATTCTCTATGAAAAGGTGGTGTTACTTCAAAGGCACTTTTCTTGGAGTTTTTATCACCTTATTTCAAAGGTTGTCACTAAATTTGACGCTAATTAGTGCCCAATTTATCTCCCTCTTTAGCGCAATGATCGCCACCAAGTTTAGCGTATGAATCACACCTAGTTTATCTCCCTTTTTAGCACTAGGATTACCTTTAGGTTTAGTGCCAAAAATAGCATAATTTATCTCTGTATTTAGCACTAGATTTAGCGCCAAGAATAGCACCTAGTTTATCCCCCTCTTTAGAGACAGGATTAACAACAAGTTTAGTGTAATGTATAACACCTAGTTTTTCTCCATTTTGAGTGCCAATATTTGCTCCATATTTAGTGCCTCATTTAGTGTAATGATGATGATGATGAAGATTATATATGATAATGACAATGATGCCCCTGCTGATTTTCAGATATCCATACCGAGAGATTACAAATAGACCTCCATTCATATTTTCCAAAATGTATAATTGGAGCCATCAAACCTAAGTGCTTTGTTGGTAGACAATCTTTCTTGTTTGTCCATATTTGCGCTAGATATATCTTCTAGATGTTAATATAGCCATGAAGACACCGACTTTGATACCAATTGTTGGATTTATCTTATATTGGGGGGGGGGGGGGGGTGTTAATCGGTATAAAGTGGAGATATCGAATAATTAAACAATTTTCACCACTTAAAACTTTTCAACTGAAGCAAACACAAATGTGCACAAATATTAAAGAATATTATATGTATATCTATAAGATAAAATGAATTATTACATCATTTGTCTTGGATCTCCCTCATTTTCTCTACAAATTTCCACATGTCAACATGGAATGGTTAATCTATATAAAAATGGGCATAATATTTACAATTTCTTATGTAAATTTCCACATTTCAACACAAAATGGATGATCTACATTAAAAAATTATGTAAATTTCCACATTTCAACACAAAATAGCTGATCTACATTACCAAAAAAAGGGCATGGTATTTACAAGAGTCTTGTGTGCTTTATTGGAATGCTTTTGACTATTACGCTTTGGATTCATAATTACAATAGTCTTAGGTACTTTATTGGAATGTGATTGGAATTATTTTTACCCTTACCTAGAAAGCCAATTTGAGCAATTCCCACTCTTGGGCTAAAGGACCTTCCTTTGATGTTTAGATCCATTCCAAAACCCACATGTTCCTCAGCACAATTCTCATGTGATTGAATCCCTTGATTTTGGGAACGAGTTCAAGTTATGCTTGCGGTTCTCAAGGCATTACAGATGTTTTTCTTCTTAAAAGTGAAATTATGTCATTTGTGGTAAGCCAAAGGCAAGATTAAAGTCTTCCTTAATTATTTGAGACAACATGATAGTTTATTTTGTCATTTCACTATTACTATTAGTGTTGCCACACTCATGTGTTCTCAAGTTAGTGCTTGTAATAAAAAAACACTTGAACATTATCAAATTTCACCTGCCCATAAAAAACTTATAGAAATATAAATAATGATGCTAACCAAATCCACTCCTCCACTAATGGATACTATTATTCATTTATCATTAGTTATATCATTTTGATGCATAATTTATGACTCTCCAAAAATGATGATCCATGTGATAATCAAACGATCCCGAATATACTTTGGGTTTTTTGGTTGGTGTGTACTCTTCTATTGTTTACTTGCTTCCCTTTTTACTTTGTAACAACAAACTCTTTGTCACTCTAATTAGAGTGCACATCTCTCCTAACCACCACTCTTCCTCCTAAACAAAACCTAGTCCATTCATGATGAAAAATAATCCATGAACAAACTAGGAAGGCGTATATTTTGACATTTTACCACAAGGAAGTGGCCCAAGCCAAAGATCTAGTGGGAACACAAATTGGCAATATCAGCAAGAAAAAAAAGCTCTCAAGTTGCTACTTAGAATAATTTTTTTATGCATTTTCATGTGCTAAAATTTTGATCCAAAGCAACATAATGTCTATAAAGCTCCGATGATAGTTAGATTTGATGCTCGCCAATAGTACCTTCAAAATAGAAGGTGAACTATGTAACTCATGTGTTCATGTATAATGCAATCACAATGCCGAGGTTTTTCTTTAGTAGATCTATAATGGGAACAATTTTCATTACTTTGTAACATATTGTTTCACTTTGTAAACTATATTGTTATCTTCAAAGTCATTTACAACACTAATAAATCTAGTGGCTTTGATGTTATCAAACATGTCTCTATGTCACCGAAGTCTCCAAAATCCATACAAAGTGGTGATAACCATGCTTGGCCACCGACCATTATTTAAATAATTCCAATGTTGTGTTATTTATTGTTGGTTGCCAACATCATCTTCCTTTTGTCTACTCTGTAGTTTATTTATAACTTTTTTTATACCTTTTCTCTACATGATTTGATCACTATTGTTTCCTGGCAATGCAATAATGGTTTGAGTAGCTTCACTAATATATCTACCCTAAAAAGTATTTAATACTCATGTTATTAATTTACACTATAGAAATTCGATAGGAGGAGACTTGTGGAAAATGTTTCGAATTCATTCCAGTTGTTCATGCATGGTCTTGAAGGGCTCTATACTTTCACATCCCTTCAATAATAGGCCTGTCATTTAGAATCATAGTTTTCAAATTTTGATTTTCCTTGGGGACTCTTTGTAGATGTATTCTCAACACTACAAAATGTTAGTTTGACATCTCCTATCAACATAAACAACATTTTTGCATTGATACAGTTCATTGCTACATTTATAATACAAATATTGTCATGCAATTCATAGTATACCGGTGTACTTTTTGGACTTTCAAGAACAATTTTTTGTAATAATACATCAAAACATATATACAAATTTCATTTCAACACACTACCAATGTAATGGTTTAACATTAATGTTTGAGCAAAACTTGAATTTGCCATGCACATCTTATCAATATGACTTAACAACTCTTAAAATTGATATTTAACTACCTTTGTAGATTACATCATGGGTACATGTCATCTGGAAATCCATATTTAACTAATTTGAACTTTGCAAGTAAGCTTTGATAAACTATTAATCAAGTAAGCACCTTTTTTTAACACAAATGGGTATTGTTGATAAAAGGCTAAACTTAACTCAACAAAATGTTACAAAAATACCTCATTCCATGTTTACAGGATCAAAATATGAGAATAGCATCATTAAACACTTAATTACAGTCATCCTAATAAGGGGATTTTTGCTCCATAAAACAAAAATACCTATATTGCTATATACTCTGACATATTGTCCATTTAACAAAAGACAAAAAGCTACATAAAGAGTAATTCTAAATGCAAAAATAATTGTCGTAATCAAGATCCTCAAAAGGAGCGTCTTCAACTTCAAAAACTTCATCATAAGTGTTCTAAAATCTTCATCATAAGTGTTCTCAGAGTCGGTAGTATGGGAATTATCAAAATCGGCTTCATCCACATCCATATCCTCTTTTGTAGTATACTGAGGATCTTCATCTTCATCATCGTTGTCTTCACCTTCTTCATCATTGGCATCATCGTCATCCTCCTGACTATCCTGAAGGTCTAAACATATTTATCATTATTGTCTTCAATATGGCTAGCAAGGGAGGGGGAAGCCAAATTTTTATCATCTGAACTAGAGATAGTTTGCATAGGTTGGGTCACAGAAGTGCCGCCACCAATACGACCCTCAGAATTCTCATCATCCTTGGAGCTTTTCCCTATTAAGAGGTCGTCGTGAATCTTGACCATACCATCATGCTCTTTTACTGTTCGAATTATATCTTGCAGCTTCAAGTCGCAGGCCCTAGCTACACCATTAATCCCATTAAAACAATTTTTAATATCAGAACTAATTTGAAAAGAAAATTGATCAAACCTCTCCATTTTCCAATCAATATCTGGAATATGGGTTAGAATATTGTTGCGTAAAAGCTTCTTTAACCGCAGTAATTACTCTAAAATTCCCACAAATAATTCAAGGTCCACATTTTGATGGTAAATAAGATATTGATAAAATGATATGATATGTGATAAGCTACAATTAAGGGTCCGCTATTTATATTTTGGCGGAATACCCTTTGATTATAAGTCATGTCTTTTCATAAAGACATTATTAATTATTATTATTAGTATATATGTTGATGTTTATTATTCTTATTATTATTTTATTATTGTTTTTTGTTATTATTTAAGTTTGTTACACTGCCTTCCCCTTAAGGGAAGCTTTATCCTCAAATCTTCATCGACATCAATGCCTGATTTGCTTGAACTGTCATCTCTGGATCCTTTGTGACACTTGATGAGATAAGACGATACAAGTTACGGATTCCCCAGGAGAATTGTCGCATCCTATATATTGTGGTCCATCCCAGATCTATTTTGATTGGACCTCTGAGATTGTTTTGGGAAACAGGTTGTCTCAATTGTTGCTTAGTATGTCGAATTGTCTGCTTCTCAACATAACTCTTTTGTGAATGCTCGTTTTGACCCTGTCGTTGGTCAAAATGACGATTATAATTGGGATGTCTGTAAGGCGTATGTATTGTTTTTTTTCTTCCTTTTTAACTGCGGTGAGGACTACCTTCACTTCCTCGACTTAAATTTTTTTTTGGCGAGTCTGGATGCTTCTCTCTGGATTTGCGCTATTTTGTTCTCCAGTAGATTATTTTTACTCTGAATCTTCTTGAACCTTTCGTATTGTGACTTTTTGTCCTCTTTCTCGATTTATTTCTCTATTTCTTGATTAAGATTTAGAAGGCATTGATTTTATTCTTGTTTTTCTAGGACTTTTTCTTCGATGTCTTCATTTGAGTTGTCTACCTTCTTAGTACTCTTTAACTTCTTGATCTTCGTAACAATAATTTATTATGATTTCTTAATCGGTATATTTCTTTAGTATTACTTGTTGATGTGTTATAGACTTTTGTAATTTTCAACTTCTGCACTTTTTTTGAGTCTTCCTCTTTTTGTTGGAGTTCCTCAATCTGTTGTTGAAGGCGACAATTCCCTGTTTCTTGGCATCTTACATTTGTCTGAATTTGCGTGATTTTGTCATCTTTTTCCTTGATGATTTTGTTTAATCATTTTATTTCTTCGTTATTTTCGACTGCATCTTTCAGTATTTTTTGGTTTTGTAGATTCTAATTCGTATATTTTTAACTTGTTAATTCCTTAGAAATATCCAGCTTTGTCATGTCAAATACTTTGTGAATTGCTACTTGTAGTTGGGACTGAAATTATGATTTAGACTTTGCCATAATTCCTGACTTCTGGTATTCTTTCACGATAGTTGGTTTTCCTTTTGACTAGCTTCTTGTTTTCTTCAATTTTGTCTTGTTTTTCTTTACTCTTGTAATTTAATAATTGTACTTAATACAAATATTAAGTAATTATAATAATAATGATATTAATATTTTTTTCTTTTTGAAGGTTGATAAATACTTCTTGTAGATTGGGTGGTTGGGAGGAATGATTGTTACCTTCCCCACCTAAGTTCAAATATCACTTGCTTCTTAGTAGCAATTATTACGTACTTTTAGATTTTTGTTTCCCTAAAGTTTTGTAAAATTCTAGTAGATTGGGTGGTTGGGAGGAATGAGTGTTACCTTCCCCACCTAAGTTCAAATCTCACTTGCTTCTTATTAGTATTTATTATGCACTTTTATATTCAAACCCAAACCCACTTTAAGAAACCACATGTGGTTTCACTTTTACCATTTTTTTTGTTTTACTTTTATCTTTTCTTTTTTTAACTTTTTTTTTTCCTTTTTTCCCTATTTCTTTTTTTTACGTTTTCTTTTTTTTCTTTTTTTTTTCTTTTTTGGACAATGTCCAATATTTTAGGGAACCCTAAAAACTAAATTTACACAAAGTGTAAATAATGGCCAAGGGTCGTATAGCTCTGATACCACTGTAGCATAAAAGCTTCTTTAACCACAGTAATCACTTTAAAATGCCCACAAATAATTTGAGGTCCACATTTCGAGGTAAATAAGATATTGATAAAATGATATGATATGTGATAAGTTACAATTGAGGGTCCACTATTTATATTTTGGCGGAATACCCTTTCATTAAGAGTCATGTCTTTTCGTAAAGACATTATTAATTATTATTATTTATTATGTGTGTGTGTGTGTGTGTGTGTGTGTGTTGATGTTTATTATTGTTATTATTATTATATTATTGTTTGTTGTTATTATTTAAGTTTGTTACAAATATGTTGGACTCACTCCTTCATATCTTCCATCGGATCTCGCATATCATTCATGTGATCCCGCATATCATTCATGTGTCTCTAAAATTCTTGCATACCATCCTTTACATATGAAATTTGCTCAGCGAGATATTTAATTTTCTTAATAATATCCATATTCAAAAGCCCACAAGGAATTCCCCTTCCCCAAGAAAAAACAAGGAAAGAGTGCAAAGGCCCACCTAAGAGAATCCTTAAAGGAGTCAAATTCTCTATACCTGTCATAGAATAACTAGAGCGAAAACCAAACAATAGCACACAGCCACAATTCCATCCCAAGAGAGAATAATTCTCAATAATCTAGAATAAGAAACCGTTGGAAGAAACGCTACTACTATACTGAATAAGAAGAGGTTCAGTATCCCAAACCTGAAAACCACAGGAAAAATCTAAGAGATTACATGGGAAAAATACCTGAGAACTCCAGCGAAGATACTAACATAAACTAATATTTAAAATGGTGGAAGAGGTTTTAAGATAAATTACTATTTTTCGTACTCGAAATAACCTTGAGACACTCTCTCATGATGATGAGCCTGACTTTATGGCTCGAAACATCGAGAAAAAATTCCAGCCAACGCAGTCTTCCTCTTATTTTCAATACTTCAAATATTGAACTTAATATTTTAATATCATTACTTTGGACACCAATACACACTTCGAAAATAATTTTTATTGTATTCTAAGAACCTTATCATTGTTTGGAACAAGTCTAAAGCACATATGGTCCAAAGGTTTAAATGGGAAACTATTTTATTAATTGGGTTGATTTTTATTGTGTTTATCAATATTATACATAAAAAGCAAATAAATTTATATAAATATTATCCTTTTTAATTATCATCAATTTATCATATTAGCATATTGTCTCGGCGAAGGCATGGGTATACTTTTGGTTCATAAGTCAAACTTCCTTGACTTGTACTAATTTGATTTTCAACATACAATTTTTCACAAAGTTTTGTAATGTTTAAAAAATATTAAATTGATTATTTTGAAAATATAAAATATATTTCAAAAAAGTTAAATTATATGTATTTTTTTATTGGTTTAAATGTTTTTCGATGGGGCATAAATTCACGAAGGAGTGGATTGAATTATCAGATTTTGAAAATAAATTAAATTAAATTTTTAAAACTAAATTTCATAAAATGTCACCTAACTTGTTGTATTTGCAAATTGCCGAGTCGTTTCCGAGATTTTATTTCACGAGGACATCACCTATCATCTCTCCCCCCACCAGTAAGAATGACACAAATCTCAACTACTACAACGTCCACTCCCAATATATCTATGATTACCTTCCTAGTATCCTCGAGCCCTTGGGTTTGAACCCTCAACGTGACAATTTCTCCCACAAGCACACTCACATCATTGCCTATGTCCCCAACAAGGATTCCATGGACATGGTCGTCATGGGACCACACTTACCTACTGTGGCCAACTTGCCTCACATGGCCTCTATACTACCCCCCACAAAACTAAGTTTTTTTAAATAATAATTGATCATTTCTTTTATTTGTATTTATTTATGAATGTAAGTGTCGTCATGATGACTTGAAAGGGTTATGGTTATTTAGTTTCAACTTGAAGAAAAGGTTTGAAATCAAATGCACCAATAGAGAGGACTTCAAAATATCAATTGTGTTCCCTTCAAGATGCTCAAAGGGCAGCTAAAGCCATAGAAAAGGAGGGAGGTACCACTTTTTGACAAATCGTACAAGGAGCATATTCACAAACTAATTAAAACCCTTTAAATTATTTGCACAATTATACAGTTTAAAGTAACAACATTGTTCTTGAACCAAAGTAGCCATGCTTCGCTTGGATAAGGGTATGACTCGGATTTGGGAAAAACTCACGAAAAATGGATAGATAAAACAAAAACAACACAAAATTTCACCCAAAATATTTTGTTATTTTTTGTTATATGCTTCCTTTTAACCCCAACCATAAATTGTTTGCTCTTTAATGGAGAACCATTGATCCCAAGCATTTTCTTTTGGTTAAGGTGTTTCAATATCCAGGCTACTCCATTAAAATCCCCTAATATTTGCTCTTGGATCATCCACTCCAAGCCTCCGGGCGACTTGAATCTTGGTGGGTATGCCCAACATGCCACTACTTTCACTTCTAAACAACAATTCAATTGATGGTTTTTATGTTGTTAACTTCCAAGGTTTGAAAACTTCGTTATTCAATTTGGCTCACAAGTTTATTTCCATCAACGGATTTTTGCAAGGTTGAGTTATTGATCCACGTTGGAGTAATACCCCTACATCAATGCCTTGAACCTTTTTCTCATCTAGTGCATTTTATGGAAGATTCGTTCTTTTTTATGGTTGTCGATGGTTTCCCCTACTACCATGTGTCATTATTTTCGGAGGATCATCGCTTTCTCCGGCGATACTTTAACCATTGGCAGGGATAAGCTGGCTCACAGCTAAATATTAGTTATAACTTAAATTTAAATTTAAGTTATTATATGGTCTATAATATACCGATGTACTTTTGCAATTTCAATAACAATTGTTAGTAATTGATCTTAAATTTTAGGATCTTTTCACCATAAAATTGCATTTGAATTTGAATGTTAAATACTCATTAAACAGACTTAACAACAAAAAAATTAAATATTTTAAATCATTCACAAAGCAAGTAAAAAAAGATATATGCAAACCAGTATTAGAAGATAGTTGATAATGGATTTCACCCCTCGTGGGCTACGTCTTTGGGCCATTTCCAATGGGAAGGTCAATCTAATAAGTCTTCGAAATCTTACGATTGAGTGTTATGGGAACACTTCAGAATTTTGTCTATCAGAAGCAGAAACAAACATCACCACTGAACTCCTTGCAAAATTCTAAGAAAAATGAGTATAAACTCGAATATAATTGTTTGAGACCTCCTTTGGCAAGCAAAATGAGAACACCCATTACCCTGCTTGTACTGACTATACATTCCCACCTCGGGATCTGTGCACATTAATGTCTATACAATTCACCTCAGTATCTGTGCACATGCTCTGTCTTGGGATCTATGCCCATGTTGTTATGTACCCTGCACTCTGCACTCTAAACTCATCTCGAACCTTCAAAATATGTGGCCTTTTTATAAGGTTTTAAAATAGTTTTGGGCTCACGAGCCATGGGCCACGCGCCCTTTTCCACGCAAGATCCTCCACGCAATTCTTAAAATTATACGTCAGATCCCTATCACTGCTCATCGTGATAGTGTGTTGGTTAAGGCGTGGGAGTAGGGGCAAGCCTCTCCTCCTCTGCTGCACTTTGAAAGGTGGCCATGTAATAAACTACCAAGTTATAACATGTTTATAACATAAGGGGTGTTTGTTAAGTGATTCAAATAAGGTTTATCATATGGTTTGTTAGCATATAATACATGGCGTGTTTGGATGGTTTAGCTCCACCGTTTATCGTGAGGTGTAGATTGAATATGGTAAATGGTTTGGCTATCATTTAAACATATAATATAATTAATTCATAAGGGGGGCCTCAATGTTGGCATGGGGTTGAGGGATAAACCTTTGACCCCTCTCCATTCTTTTAACACATAATCAATATGTTATGTGGTTTTCCAATGGAGCATATGGTGACCTTGGTGAATATGGTGAGTGGTTTTCTAATGGAGCATATGGTGACCTTGGTGAATATGGTGACTTTGGTGAAGGTCTTTGGTTCAATTCCCATAGCTCCAATCCTTAACCACATCTTTTATAAACCATTTTTTTCTTAACCATTATTCATCACTTTTACCATTTTTAACCTTCATTTTTGAAACTTCAAATGCTAACAACTTCTTCATCTGGAGGTTGTTTCGCATGAAACGAATGTTGTTGGAAATATGTTGATGAGCTCTTTCATCGTGTAAGCTTTTGTTCTCATTTTGAAGACTTTAACTTTGATCGACTTGGAAATGATCCACTTGGATCAAACCTTCCCATTAGGAAGCTTTTGGGCCACCAAAAGCATGAAATCATTCAGAAAATAAGTGAGGGTAGAGCTCCCTCACTCTTCCGGTATCTAACCACCTTGCTTTGCTAGGATGCATTCCTTTTAACGCCACATGAAGAAACTCCATGTCTCCTCTTCGTGAATATCTGACCTTCTTGTCTAGTATTACATCTCCCTGAAGTTCATTGAGATACTCAGGAGCAAACTCGTCTACAGAAGGTGCTTGAACCTATACATCTTGGTCTATAATCATAGGCGGTTCATACAGTTTCAAGTTTTCCACATTAACAACTGAATACATTTTCATATAAGGAGGCAATTCTAATCGAAAATCATTATTACCGACTTTGTCCAAAATTGTAAAGGGTCCATACCTATCAAGTTTCAACTTTCTACCTTCACCTTGGATTCAGTCTTTGTTGATATGAAGCCATACTCGATCACCAATATGAAAACGATGATCTATGCAATGCTTGTCATGACATTCTTTGTATTTGGTCTGACTTGATTCGAACTGTTCCTGCACTGCTTAATGAATTAACTGGATTTGCTGAATAAAATTTCAAGCTTTATCTGCATCAAATTGTCCATATTCCATTGTATATTTCCCAAAAATAAAGTCCAAAGGAGACTTTGGCAAGTACCCAAAACATGTCTTGAATGGAGACTTCTGAGTAGAAGAGTATATAGCTCTGTTGTAGGCATGATGTACATAATGCAACTATTCATCCCAAAGCTTAGGATGCTTAGCACAATACCCTCGAAGAAGATGTACCACAGTCAAATTGACCACTTCAGTTTGACTGTCAGTTTGTGGATGAAATGTTGTGCTTTTCTTCAGCTTTGTGTCCATAAATGCCCATAAATATTACCAAAATTTCCCAAGAAAGCAGGAATCTCGATCAAAAATGATAGAAGTAGGAAGTCCAAAATGGACCCATACATTTTGAAAGAACAAATGAGCAGTCATCTCAATCGTGATCTTCTTTTTACAAGGAATGTGTATACACATTTTACTGAATCGATCGACAACAACATACAGATAGTCATGTCATTTTCTAGACATTGGTAAACCTCCTACAAACTTCCATCGAAACACTTTCCCATTGACAAGAAGGAACTAGAAGTGGAGTGTACAAGCATAAATTTTTGTTACTTGGTTTACTTGTTGCACACATAACACAAACTTTTACATATTTGGACACTGTATCATTCATTTGAGGCCAATAGAAAAATCTCCAAAAATCTCCCGAAATGAGAGAAGTGTGAGCTTCTCTTATCACATGCAGTCTTTCACTTTGCGGAATACAGATTTTACCAAGATGATACAACAACTTGCCATCGATATGATAGTTCAATTCTTCATTATGATAGCCATGCCTTAGTGATTCATAAACTTCTTTGAAATCTGCATCCTTAGTATATTGTTCAACATAAATTGCATGAACTAAAGGACTTTGTTGAATGACAATAGAAGCATTTGTTGGAGGTATAAATAACATATCTACAACTTTGTTCTGAATTCCTTTCTTGTACTTAATAACCAAATGAAATTGTTGTAAAAATCACATCCATCTGAAATGCCTTGATTGTTATAGCTTAGTTTGTGATTGTAATATTGTAGTGGTTAATGATCAGTATGTATGATTGTTTCTTTACCCATTATAGTAATGTTTCCACTTTTTAACACTTTGTACTAATGCATACAACTCTTTATCATAGGTTGGATAGTTGATTATCGATTTAGAAAAAATTCATAATGATAGCATATTGGTTTTTTATGTTGCATTAAGGCTTCCCCCATTGCATAACCACTAGAATTGGTTTCTATCTCAAATGGTTGTTGTATATACGGAAGTGCAAGAACTGGAGTTGTGCTAATTTTTCCTTTCATTGTGTCGAAGGATTTTTGTTCCTTGCCTTCCCACTGAAAGACTTTGTTCATACCTGTCAAAGCATGTAAAGGGGAAGCTATGAAGTAGAATTTCAAAATGAACTTCCTCTGGTATTGGGATGCTCCCAAAAATCTTCTTACATCTGTTACATTATTTGGCTTAGGATAGTTTACAATGACCTCAACTTTAGAGGGATCGATATTCAATTCACTACCCCCTACAATGTAACCTAGGTATACTAAAGATGTCTTTCCAAATTCACATTTAGACATATTTAGGTACAATTTTTCCCTTACAAGTACATCCAATACATGTTTAACATGCTTGACATGCTCTTCCCAAGTTCGACTAAAAATCATAATATCATCTAAGTAGACTATAACAAAATCATCAATGAAGGGCATAAACACATCATTGATCACCCTCATAAATTTGTGGGTGCATTACAAAGCCCAAAGGGCATTACCATCCATTCATACAATCCCTATTTGGTTTTAAAAGTTGTTTTCCAAAAATCATTGTCATGAATACAGATTTGATGATAGCCACTTCTTAAGTATGACTTAGTGAAAAAGATTGCATTTTTTAACTGATCCAAAAGATCATCAATTCAAGGAAGAGGATACATGTTATTCATTGTAATTCTATTCAATGCCCTGTAATCAACGCACATACGCCATGTGCCATCTTTCTTTGGAACCAAAACATGATTGGTGAACCACACAGAGAGGAACTTGGTCGAATGGCCCCTCTCTCAATCAATTCATGAACTTGTTTCTTGATCTCTACATTCTCAACAATGGAATACATGTACATACCAATATTAGGAAGAGTGCATCTTGTAGTAATTGAATTTCATGTTGAATTTCCCTTTCAAGAGGTAATCCTTTAGGTTCTTGAAACAAAATATCATAATCAGATACCACCTTTAAGTTTAGGATCACAACCTTTAAAGGATTCAGTTTGTTCAAGATCTTTTGCTTTTAATATCATAAGCACAAAGTTCTTACTTGTGTTAACTAACCTCTTCATTTGATTTCCATAAAACTAAAGAAATATTGGTTTTCATGCGATGTGCATGAACGATATATTCAATACCATCCAAGGTGAGTTGATACATATTATCTTCCCTGTAAAAGATATCCTTCCTATCATACATATATGGACTACTCAACACAATACCACAAATATCCAGTGGAACCACATCTAGATCTACCTCATCCACAAATCCAGAAGTGATGGAAAACCTAAGTCTACATTGTTTTGTAACTTGTAATTGTGCATTATCACATACCCATCCAAGTGGATATGGATCAGGGTGTAACTTAGTTTCAAATTGTAATTTCTCAACAATTTATTCTGAACTGAGGTTTGCTTGTGATCCACAATAAAAAAGAGTATCAATTTTTGTATGATTGGAGATTACTCTAATATGAAATAACTCTCTCCTCTTTCTTTTATCAATGATAGGTTCATTTCTTGAAACAAAACAAGAAGGAATTCTACCTTGAATGCTTATAGAAACCACCTTAGTTTCATCCCCAGAGTTTGACCCCAAATCATGTTGGATTGCTGCTGCAGTAGTCTTTTTGTCTTCTTTATTCCGAAACTTCTCAAGCTTGAGCTCCATATGAATTTTCCAACATTTGTAAGCATCATGACCTTTCTTCTGACAATGAGTACAGGTAGGCTTATCTCCTTCCTTCTTCGTAGTACCTATGTGTTTACCTTTTCCCTTACCTTTTGATTTGTTTCCATCAAGTTTGAAAGGTTTCTCAGAAAAGTTCTCTTTGGTATTCTTCCCCTTTGTCTCTATGTGAGTTGCTTGAACACACACCTCATCAAGGTTATTCATATTAAACATCAATATCATATGACGTAAATAACTATGCAATCCTCCTATATATTTGAGAAGAGTTTCATGGGTGTAGAGAGGTATACCAAGTATCAATGCTCTTTTTCAAATTTCTTGTGTGTAATATTGCACACTTTGTCCCTTACCTTGCCTCAGATTCTTCCAATCCATCCTAGCTTGTTGTATATACCCTAATGGATAGAATTATTTTTTTAGTACTAAAGTGAACTCATACCAAGAGGGGATGATTTTTCATTTTGTGGCAAGATCCTCTTGATATCTGCTCTCCCACCAGATGAGAGAAGTCCCTCCAAGTCGGAGAGAAGCCAACTGAATCTTAATGTTATATTTAGTAATCTTTTGAATCCTACAATAAACTTCAATTTGACGGATCCAATTTTCCAATTTTTCAGCATTAAGCTCTCCATTATACATAGGTAATTCAAACTTAATATCTAGTTTTAATTAAGTCACATTAAAGTCAGTTTTTGTATTTTGCTTTCCAAACAAAGAATGTAAAGAGAAATAACCATCGATATAAGACAGGGAAGATGGTGGAGATTTAGGAGGTTCCTCACTATTAGTGCCAAAAAAATTTCTCAGACTACTAAAGAACAAGCCAACACAATCTCAATAAGTAAAATAAGTAAAACAGATTTTTTAGGTTTCTGGTTGTGCAGTTTGTAAACAAGAGGGTAAAAACTCATAAGGCTAAGACAAACACTAAATCATGCAATAATGAAAGACTCAGATGTATCATATATGAAGCATAAACCAAAACAACATAACCACATTATTTAATTTCACCCACAGCTCATAAGCATTTCATGAGAAATAACATTAAACAAGAAATGAATTTATAAACTGAGTGATTAAACTAATCAAAAATGAAACCAGCAGATAAGATAAACAGGGCTTATAGTTTGCATATATACCATAATCAGTAATTCAAAATACATAAGAGTTTCTGAAACTTAGCTTTGTATAGTAGCTAAAAGCCTCCTCTTGTACAAAAATTCGAACCCCCTACTATTCTACAGTCTTACTTTTATCTTAGTTATCAAAAAAAAATTTGCATAACTGAAAAACTATTTTTTAAGGTCATACCACTGAATTACTTAACAAAATAAAGTCATTCATACTAAACTAACTTCTTTACAAAAATTAACTAATAACACCTATCATTTAAAGCATTTTACAAATCTTTAGCAGCCTCTGCCAAAAGAGCTATCCCTTCCAATGCTTGAGTCTTTCTCCTTGTTTTATGATGGTCAGTTTCTAGGTCTTCGACTCTTTTTGAAAGCTCCCGATTTTGTTGTGCTATGTCTTGAATAGCTTGCTTGAATTCTACACACAGACTTTGTGTCTGTCTTCTCCTCTTCAAAGCTTCCTTGGAGACTGCATTAACTCTTGGTAATGGCTATTGACCTCCTCTAAATCCTCTCTTAATCTTTTGTTAGCAACTACTAACCCCTCATTTGTTTCATGCAGGTATTCTATCTGATACTTATACTGTTTAATGCTTCTTTGTAAGTTCTCATTCTCTGAATCAATACATTGTCCTTCTGAGGCTGAATGCATTCCTTCTGGCATCCAAGGAATCTTCAATTTCTTAAATATCTCCTCATGCTCCTCTTGCTACTCTGTCATAGTTACAGGAGCCCTTGGAGACTCATTAACTTCAAAACTACATTGAGCTGATGGTTCTACAATCTTTTCTTCCTCTGCACAAAAAGTTGCCATGACTGAGTGCTACTTCATTAAATCATCCTGATGATGGTCTAAAGTTACTTTCTTTCGAACCTCTTTTAATAGCTTCGAGATTTTAGCTTCAGTTAAGGCTGACTTATCCTTTAAAGTAACCTGTTTCTTTCCTTTCATCTCTTTTACATCCAAGCCTTCATCCTCTTCTAACTCTTCTTGGGATGAAGAGTCTTCTATCACTTTGATTTTCTTCTGAGCTAACTTAGGGTTTAACAACTTTTTCATGTTCAATCTCATTTTATGCTTGGGTCTAGTCTTAGGTCTCCAACCTACCCCAATCTCTCCCAGAATGCTCAAAGTTTTTCCTTGGTGTTTTATGGATGCTAGGTGAAACACCTTTCTTTTGATTCCTTGTGACATCAACTTTTCTTCAGACTGTTCCTGTAAATCTTGTACACTGTCAGCCCTAGCTTCATCAATCAATGGGCTTCTCTTACCTTCTGACTGTACTCCTGTAGGGACTTGTTCCTGTTCTAACAAAATTTCATCTACTCCCTGATTTACTTTTTTATGAAGTCTATCTTCTACATGATCTAAATCCTGCATTTGACCCTTTGATATTTCATCTTCATCAAATTTATTCTGCCGTTCATTTTCAGCATTTTCATCCCTTTGTGTCACAGACTTTCCTTGCACGCTATCTTCTTCTATCTCAACTATGACCTTTTTCTTCAATTTCTTAACTAAATTATGTCCTTTGTTCAGCTATATTTTCTTTGATTGGTCTTCTTTCTCAGATTTGAAACCCATACCAAAATAGAAAATAGTCCCAGGTCTTTTCCTTCTTTTGGAGCACTGTACTTATGATTAACTTTATCAGACCATGATGAAATATGGACTGTTGAGTATGATATTGATGCTCTTTTACTCTACTACACATCTTTTGCAATCTCTTTAGGAAAAATAAAGGATGGTTCATCTTTTCTTCATGATTTAGATGTTGCAGAAACCTGAAATGATATTTAAATACAAATGCATATCTTCCTTCACAAGTTACATAGCTTTGCATAATTTTAATTGGTTCTCTCCACTCTGGTTTGAACTTCTGTAAATGCACTCATTTACCCCAATCTGTAACAACATCTGGAAGAAAGTAATCATGTGAATTAAAGGTAAAAGGTACCTTCTTGAACCAATATTCACCTTCATCAAGAATGCATGTAGCCTCTGCTATTCGCTCTCTAGTCAGCTCAATCTTTAGGGTGTCAAAAGTAACTATGTCATTGTCCAATACCTAAGCAAACTTATATGAAACTTCTGTGTGATGTCCATCAATCTTCTCAAAATAGTTTAACCATCCTGCTTCTGAAACTAACCTTACACAGTCAGGGAAATCTTGAACCCAAGACATATCTGAGGGTTCAGCTCTTTTTGTTTTCCCACTCCTATTCATTCTGGATGATTGATCTTAAATGTGCTTCCTTCAGTAAAGAGTTTAACACTACTTGAATATTTTCAAATTTAACAGTCAATCGTATGCTAAGAAAATTAAACCCTTGACATGAATTTCACTTCTCAAACTTATAAGTATTTCGACCCTACTAACAGAGAAGATTTGACATTGAGCAAAAATTG
The DNA here is from genome assembly GCA_001517045.1 of Pseudotsuga menziesii. NCBI lineage: Eukaryota > Viridiplantae > Streptophyta > Pinopsida > Pinales > Pinaceae > Pseudotsuga > Pseudotsuga menziesii. Next base: position 159,961 of record LPNX011063078.1, read on the forward strand.
AGTTTATGAACTAGCATTCTTAGTTAGTCTCAATAATTAATCCTCGGTCAATGTGAACCTGAACTCATGGAGAATGTCAATAATTTGCTTCATACCTATCTAAATAATGGATTTGGTTGCTAGAAATCTACTTTCATGTCTTCCCAGGTGTCCAATTTTCTTCTTAAGTCAATTTTTGGCTGCCACGACAGTGCTAAATAGTTACCCTGCAAACCCTAAATAGCCGACCTTCTTCAATCTTCAATCACAAACTGCCAGGTCTTCCAACAGCTTCTATGATCTTCATGCATTTAGGAAATGCATAGCTGATGGCGAATTTTCCTCATCGTGCATAATCATTATCATTCCACTATTTTGTATCCCATAACTTTCGGACAACCACAACTCACCTAAATGATTCTCTGCCTGATCTCACAACACTTGTCACAAAGATTATTGTGGCTGAAACACGTATCAAACTCGTCGACAGGTGTGAAAGACTTCTCTTATGCACAAATTTTGAAAATTATGAGCCAAAATCATGATTTTTTAGATAGCACGATTTTCTTATAGCGCCCTAGTTTAGCTTTTTTGAGCTTGCGCTACAAGAATATATGTTTTAACAATTTTTAAATCAGAACTCACAACAAAGGGTTAAACTTTAGTTAATGGTTTTAAATAAAACTTTATGATATTTTTTAGAACCTTTAAGTGATATATACATTCTACAAGCCCCTAAAAACCATGAAATTCACTAAGTAAAACCAAAATTGAAAGAAAACCTATTAAATCAATTATAAGCATAAGCTTGAAATCAAAAAAAAAATTAAAAGAAACTAAAGTCAAAACTTTAAAATAAAAGAAAGACCATACTTTAAAAACAAGCAAATGCTTTAAAATGAGAAACAAAAATAGGTTATAGCATCTGGCTCCTGCTGCAAGATGAAGTCCTCCTTGTGAGGCTTCAAGAACCTGTAGATCAGTGCCTTCTGTGCTATAACTAGAACTGCCTTCTACTCTGCAAAATATCCATTGGGCCACAGAGTCTTTATTCTAATCTTCACAATGGTATATACAATGAAGATCCAATCTCTTTCCTTAAAGACTGTAAAAATGTTTGAGGAAACCTCCATTAACTAGATTAGACAATTCCTCACCATCCAAGGTCTATAACACAAAAGTATTATTCTCCAGAATCTTTGATACTATGAAAGGACCAAACCATAAATTATCAAACTTACCATGCTTTCCTTTCTGCTCCTTTCTAGCATCCCATCTCAAAACCATATCTCCATTTAAAAAGGTGTTCTCTTTGATCTTTCTATCAAACCTTTCTTTGATCTTTGTTCTGTATAGCTGAGCCTTTTCTTCTACTGATTCACGCTCCTGTTGTAATTCGATCAATGCATAAATTATTCTTTGAATGTCATTGAGTTCTTCTTGACTGTCTTGAAGAAATTTCATCATTGGAATACCAAGTTGAATAGGAAACACTACAATAGTGCCATATACCAGTTGAAAAGGAGAAGTTCTGATTTCCTTTTTAATTGTTATCTTGTCTACCCACAGTGCATATTTTAACATTGAGTCCCATGACCTTTTATTCTGATTCAACAACTTCTTGATACTCTGAATAATGCTCTTATTGGTTGACTCGGCTAACCCATTTCCCTGAGGATAATAAGGTGTTGAATGTTTCAAAACAATCCCATTCTTTTCACAAAATGTCACCATAGCTTTGGACTTAAAAGCTTGAGCATTATCAGTCAATAACTTCCTGGGACATCCAAATCTGCTAAGAATATTTTCCCGAATAAAAACAATGATTACCTTGTCTGTTGCATTTCTTGTGGGGATAACTTATACCCATTTAGTGAAGAAATATGTAGATGTCAAAATCCATTTATGCTGCCCTAAAGAAGAAGGATTTATCTCCCCTATGAAGTCCAAACCCCACTATTGAAATGGAGCATTCACTGCAATATACTTCAATGGTAAATACACTAACTTTTTCTTACCAGCAAATTTTTGACGTGGGATACAAGTTCTTACCTGCTAGTATACATCAGAGAATAAAGTAGGCCAATAGTATCCGGCTCTCAAGATTTTATAAGTTGTTGCCTTCAAATACTTATGTCCCCCACAAGCACCTTCATGTGATTCAGAGATTACCTCTTCAATTTCTGGCTTGTCCAAACATCTAAGCAGAATGCCCCCTGGATCTTTCCAAAACAGTTGTTGTTCTATCAAACAATATTTAGTAGTTCTCAACTTCAATGACCTAGCAACCTTCTTATCTAGATGTTCGGGACATTGTAAATATAAAAGAAAGTGTACAATGTCTGCATACCATGTGGATTCTGCATACTGCTCCATAATTCTTTCCTTCTCTTGCTATGTTTGCAATTCTTCTTGTACAGGTTGTTCTTCCATCAGATGAAGACCTAAAGCTTGACAATTTGAATAAGCTAACAATTTGGCCAAACCATGTCCCTTCACTAGTTTTGTAGGCTTAATGTCCACGTCATATTCCATTATTTTTGCAATCCATTTCCCCCTTTTCCCTTCACTATCAGGTTGAGTTAATACATCCTTAATGGCAGCGTTAGGAACATAAGCAATGACTTTAGAATGTAGAACATAAATTCTAAAAAACTTTAATGCTTTTACCAATGAATAAGCTTGTTTCTCCAAAGTGTTTTACTTCAACTCTGAGTCTCTAAGGGTCTTGCTAAAAAATTCAATTGGTTGTTCAAGTCCATCATTATTCTTCTGTAACAAAACAGCTGCTAATGTATCCTCTAATGCAAAAGAAAAAGTCGAAAATTCCTTTGAAAAATCAGGACTTACTAGCACTGGTGCTTCTGTAAGAGCTATCTTAATCTTCTCAAATGAATTCTTAGCTTCTGCAGTCCACTTCACTTCCTGATCTTTTTTCAACATGGTTGTAATTTGTTTAATGGTTTCAGCAAAATTTGGTATGAACCAACGCAGAAAATTTATTTTTCCAATAAAAGATTACACATCCTTCTTACTTCTTGGTAAACTAATTTTCAGAATAACTTTTACCCTTTCTGCATCTATCCTTATGCCATCAGCTAAAACCAAATGACCCAACAACTTACCTTCCTGTACAGCAAAATGTGACTATTTGGGATTGAGAGACAGTCCATATTTTTTGCACTTCAAGAAAGTTTGTTTTAGGTGTTTTAAGTACTCATCATCAGACTGTGAGAAAATTGTTATGTCATCTAAATAGATCACCACAAACTTATCCCTCTATCCAACAAAAGCTATGTCCATAGCTCTTTGAAAGGTAGCTCCAACATTCATTAATACGAAAGGCATTTGTCGTACATAAAAGTACCCCAAGGGGTAGTAAAGGCTATCTTTTCTCTGTCATCAGGGTGCATTGCAATTTGGTTATACACTAAAAAACCATCTACCATCAAGATCCTTTGTGCACCCACCACCTTCTACAATATTTGTTCAATATTTGGTAAAGGATAGTTAACTTTGAGTGAAGACCTATTCAAATTATGAAAGTCAACACACAATCTTATTTCACCATTCTTTTTTCTGACAGGTACTAGATTTGCTACCCATGAAGAATATCAAAGAGGAACAATAAGCTTAGCATCCAACAATTTTTTTACGTCCTTTTCTATAATGGGGAATAAAGCAGGATTGATTCTCCTTAATTTCTACCTGAATGGTTTGACATTTGGTTTCAAAGGCACTTTATGATGTATAATACTAGTATCATAAGTCTTCAAATCCTCATATGACCAAGCAAAAATATCAACATATTCTTTTAATAACTTGATGTACCTGTTTCTTTGCTCTGTTGTAAGTGCCTTTTAGATCTTCACTATTATGGGGTGCTCCTTGGTGCCAATGTTACAATCCATTACATTTTCTTCTGAAGACTGCATAGCTGGTTTTAAGGGGGTATCTTCCTTCGAAAAAATCCTCTCTAAAGGCACCAAACCCTTAGGAATAAAATTACTTTTCAGCTCAATGATTTTGTGACCTGCAATTTCATTTTCTGCAACACCCTCAGTATATTCAGTTTCATCATCTTGTTCTTGGTAAATTAAGGAATTAGAGAACTCACCAGTCAGCTCTAAAAACCTTTTAATCTCTAAATCATCCTCAAAAACTCTCCATTGCTTTATATTATCGGGCACAGAAGGTCTCTACCTAACTTCAATAGGATATTTTAGCTGAGTTGTTTTAGGAATCCTGAAATGTGTAGCTGCTAGGGCAAGAGATCAGCAGTTTGGTTATGATCCCTAGGAATATAAGAAATATTAAAAGCCACAAAGAAATTGTCTATCATATCCCACACTTCATTCCTGTACACTTTCAACAAATCTTGCTTTACTTGATAATTATTCCTTACTTGCTGAACAACCAACTCAAAGTCGCCATAAACAGAGATTTGCTGAATACCTAAATATTTTGCAGCTCTCAAACCTAACAACGGAGCTTCATACTTTGTTGTATTATTTTTAGTAATAAATTCTAACTTATACATTGACCTTACCATTTCACCACCGGGATATATCAGGACAACTCCTGCTCCAGCACCTTCTTTAGATGATGATCCATCAAAATACATTTGCCAAAGTTCATCCTCCTGTTCCCTAGTACATTTAACTAATTTTTCTTTTTCAACCTGTAAGATACCAGCAGCATCATTATCATCACTAAAGTGCAACATACAAGTACCCAAATCCTTTTCAACAGCATATAATGGATGATTTGTAGGATTCCTGTCATCAGTCACAATATAAGCAAATTGTAACTCTCTATACAACCTTCTGCTATCACCTCCAAAGATAGGAATGGTTGCATATGTTAAGTCCATCTGTAAAGTTCCACCTAATTTCTTAGCCCATGATCTAGAAAGGAGCATTCCAAATTTAGGTGCGATATCCTCCACTACTACATCCATAATAACACTTTTCATTGGTAGTTGAGCTAAGCTAACCACGATGTCCTTTATCACTCTTAAACATTTTACAGCTCTAGAATCAAAAGCATACAAATCATGATAAGGTTTTGTTATGCTCAATCCTAAAGCCTCCATGTCTGCTTTTGGCATTAGATTATGAGATGCTCCTGAGTCCAAAAGACAATTATGTATCATCTACTCATGAATGGTTAATGTGATGTAAAAAGGTGGGGATGCACTTGCATCATTTTCAATTTTCTCTGCTAAAGTTGATCCAATAAAAATTTTGGGATTTTCCTCCTGTAAATTTACTGTGTTAGAGGGTACTTGACTGCTTGCTGAACTTATCATTTTCAAAACTGAATTTTTGTAAGAAGAATTTTTCATTAATTCAGTGAAAGGCATGGGGATTTTAATTTTGCACAATTCATTTTTGAGATTAAAATTCTGCATGTTTCTATTTGCTTCTTCAACTTCAATAACCTTCTCTGGTTTATCCTGATTCTGTTTTTTCCCTAATGCTGGATCAGATTATTGTTTAGGAGGAAGAATTGCCTTCTTTTTAGGGTTTTGAACCACCTGTTTTGGCCCTGATCTTAAATTTATGGTTTTCTTTGGATCAGACTGATATATGTCAGAAGTTACTTCGAGGTTTAACTCATTTTCTATCTAAAAAACATCTACATCATAATATTCAGAAATTAAAAAATATTCCTCAGTCGCAAAACCTTCAGTCAATTGTTCTCCAAAATAATTCATATCTTGATCTGGATCCTCAAATAGCTCTTCTTCTTCTATTTCTCCTTCATCAGTGACATTATTTTGAATTGGGGGTGGCACCTTTTGATCTTCAGCTTCTCTTCTCTCTCGTTGTATGTCATTATTTCTTCTCTCTCTGGGAATAAAATGAGGTGCAAACTGTCTTCTAAACTAATTTGGATTATTAGGGTTTTTGTCCCCCTCTTGAACAGGCCTATTGGAATTTTTTTCTAATTCCAATTTGTTTAGTTTTGCTGTTAGGATTTTCACTAATTTTTCCATCTCATCAATTTTTCCATCTATAGATTGTGATGTTGAAACTACAGGAGTTGCCTCCTTCTTACCCTTTCTGTCATAAACATGTTGAGCTAAGTTTCCCTTCAGTCTATTAGAAGCAAGAATATTAGATTCCACTTCTAATGTTGCTTATTGCATATTAAGTAAAGTAACAGGTCTTCTTTCTCTCAAGAGTAAGGAAAACTCATGGTCAAAAGCATTAGCATAAGTGAGTTTCGCAGAAGTTTCAGAAGGTTTAATCTCTGCAGGAATTCTACCATACATTTTATTGAACCTCTTAGAGAAATCAGCTATAGTTTCATCTTTCTTCCTTCTTAGGGATCTGAACTCTGTAATGTAATATGTGTGATCCTTAGTATCACCCCACTGTCTCATGAAAACATCTTGAAGCTATTATATTAAAGTAATAGAGTTTGTTGGTAACTCTCTGAACCATCTTCTGACCTCTCCATCTAGACTCTGTACGAACATCCTCATCCACACATCTTTTGCCTCGATATTCTAATTATCTGCATAGTTGATAAATGCATCCCAATGCTCCTCAACTATTGTCTCACCTTGTCCATTAAACCTAGGTAAGTACTTTTGGTAATCTCTACCAGGAAGAGCATTCAAGGGCTGAGGTAAAACTAAAGGTGCATACCTAGCTGCTACCATTCGATCCATCATATCTAATGGTTGATGTTGGGCTGCCATTTTTAAAGCGATTGGTTTAGATGAAGGAAAAAAGTGATTGGAACTTGGCTGAAAAGGACTCTTACTGACTTTGAGGTGAAATAAAGGGATTTTTCCAAGAGATAAAGCTTTTTCTTTCTTGAAAGGCTGAGGATCAGTAAAAATCTGAAAATTGCTAACAGGGATTGTAGGTTTCAACCAGGATGAATCTTGTTCCTCTTCCTTTGAAATAGAAAAGGGTGACAATAAGTCTATTTGGTCAGGGTTACATAAGGCTAGAGATGACTGAGACCTTATGATTTTCCTAGCTTCTTTCAAAATTTGCTCTGGGTCTGAGACACCCAAGTGTAAAGGTGAACTAGGTCTACTTCTTGTTCCAACTCCTTTAGTAGCCACTGTGAACTATTTGGTGAAATGTAGTCTTAAAAATTTGTTGGTTTAAGTCCACCTCTCAAAACCAGTTGAATGATGAATAACCCAGGGAAAGTATGCTTTAGATTCGTCCCTGGAAATGGCACCGAAGATGTTAGTGCCAGAAATTGTTCTTAGACTACTAAAGAACAAGCCAACACAATCTCAATAAATAAAATAAGTAATACAAATTTTTTGGGTTTTTGGTTGTGCAGTTTGTAAACAAGAGGTTAAAAACTCATAAGGCTAAGACAAACACTAAATCATGCAACAATGAAAGACTGAGATGTATCATATATGAAACATAAACCAAAACAACATAAGCACATTACTGAATTTCACCCACATCTCACAAGAATTTCATGAGAAATAACATTAAACAAGAAATGAATTTATAAATTGAGTGATTAAACTAATCAGAAATGAAACCAATAGATAAGATAAACATGGCTTATAGTTTGCATATATACCATAATCAGTAATTCAAAATACATAAGAGTTTCTGAAACTTAGCTATGGATAGTAGCTAAAAGCCTCCCCTTGTACAAAAATTCGAACCCCCTATCATTCTATAGTCTTACTTTTGTCTTAGTTATCAAAAAAACAATTCCATAACTTAAAAACTATTTTTTTAGGTCATACCACCGAATTACTTAACAAAATAAAGTCATTCATACTAAACTAACTTCTTTACAAAAATTAACTAATAACACCTATCATTTAAATCATTTTACAAATCTTTAGCAGTCTCTTCCAAAAGAGCTATCCCTTCCAATGCTTGAGTCTTTCTCCTTGTTTTCTGATGGTCAGCTTCTAGGTCTTCGACTCTTTTTAAAAGCTCCTGATTTTGTTGTGTTATGTCTTGAACAGCTTGTTTCAATTCTACACACAGACTTTGTGTCTGTCTTTTCCTCTTCAAAGCTTCCTTGGAGACTGCAATTAACTCTTGGTAATGGTAATTGACCTCTTCTAAATCCTCTCTCAATCTTCTATTAGCAACTACTAACCCCTCATTTGTTTCATGCAGGTATTCTATCTAATACTTATATTGTTTGATGCTTCTCTGTAAGTTCTCATTCTCTGAATCAATACATTGTCCTTCTGAGGCTGAATGCATTCCTTCTGGCATCCAAGGAATCTTTAATTTCTTAAATATCTCCTCATCCTCCTCTTGCTACTCTGTCATAGTTACAGGAGCCCTTGGAGACTCATTAACTTCAAAACTGCATTGAGCTGATGGTTCTATAATATTTTCTTCCTCTGCACAAAAATTTGTCATGAATGAGTGCTACTTCATTAAATCATCTTGATGATGGTCTAAAGTTACTTTCTTTCGTACCTCTTTTAATAGCTCTGAGATTTTAGTTTCAGTTAAGGCTGACTTATCCTTTAAAGTAACATGTTTCTTTCCTCTCATCTCTTTTACATCCAAGCCTTCATCCTCTTCTAACTCTTCTTGGGATGAAGAGTCTTTTATCACTTTGATTTTCTTCTGAGCTAACTTAGGGTTTAACAACTTTTTCATGTTCAATCTCAGTTTATTCCTGGGTATGGTCTTAGGTCTCCAACCTACCCCAATCTCTCCCAGCATGCTCAAAGTTTTTCCTTGGTGTTTTATGGATGCTAGCTGAAACACTTTTCTTTTGATTCCTTGTGACATCAACTTTTCTTCAGACTGTTCTTGTAAATCTTGTACACTGTCAGCCCTAGCTTCATCAATCAATGGGCTTTTCTTACCTTCTAATTGTACTCCTGTAGGGACTTGTTCATGTTCTAACAAACTTTCATTTACTCTCTGATTTACTTTTTTATGAAGGATATCTTCTACATGATCTAAATCCTGCATTTGACCCTTTGATATTTCATCTTCATCAACTTTATTCTGCTGCTCATTTTCAACATTTTCATCCCTTTGTGTCACAGAATTTCCTTGCACACTATCTTCTTCTATCTCGACTATGACCTTTTTCTTCAATTTCTTAACTAAATTATGTCATTTGTTCAGCTGTCTTTTCTTTGATTGGTCTTCTTTCTCAGATTGAAACCTAGACCAGAATAGAAAATAGTCCCAGATCTTTTCCTTCTTTTGGAGCACTGTACTAATGATTAACTTTATCAGACCATGATTAAATATGGACTATTGAGTATGATCTTGATGCTCTTTTACTCCGCTGGACATCTTTTACAAAGTATTTAGGAAAAATAAAGGAAGGTTCATCTTTGCTTCATGATTTAGATGTTGCAGAAACATGAAATGATATTTAAATACAAATGCATATCTTCCTTCACAAGTTACATAGCTTTGCATAATTTTAATTGGTTCTCCCCACTCTGGTTTGAACTTCTATATATGCACTCCTTTACCCCAGTCTACAATAACATCTGGAAGCAAGTAATCCTGTGAATTAAAGGTAAAAGGTACCTTCTTGAACCAATATTCACCTTCATCAATAATGCCATGTAGCCTCTGCTATTGGCTCTCTAGTCAACTCAATCTTTACGGTGTCAAAAGTAACTATGTCATTGTCCAATCCCTGAGCAAACTTATATGAAACTTCTGTGTGATTTCCATCAATATTCTCAAAATATCTTAGCCATCCTGCTTCTGAAAATAACCTTGCACAGTTAGGGAAAGCTTGAACCCAAGACATATCTGAGGGTTCAGCTTTGTTTGTTTTCCCACTCCTCTTCATTCTGGATTATTGATCTTAAATGTGCTTCCTTCAGTAAAGAGTTTAACACTATTTGAATATTTGCAAAGTTAACAGTCAATCATATGCTGAGAAAATTAAACCCTTAACATGAATTTCACTTCTCAAACTGATAAGTATTTCGACCCTACTGGCAGAGAAGATTTGACATTGAGCAAAAATTGAGTTTATGAACTAGCATTCTTAGTTAATCTCAATAATTAATCCTCTGTCAATGTGAACCTGAACTCATGGAGCATGTCAATAATTCACTTCATACCTATCTGAATAATGGATTTGGTTGCTAGAAATATGCTTTCCTGTCTTCCGAGGTGTCCAATTTCCTTCTTAAGTCTATTTTTGGTTGTCGCGACAGTACTAAACAGTTACCTTGCAAACCCTAAATAGTCGACCTTCTTCCATTTTCAATCACAAAATGCCAGGTCTTCCAACAGCTTCTATGATCTTCATGCATTTAGGAAATGCATAGATGATGGCGAATTTTCCTCATCGTGCATAATCATTATCATTCCACTATTTTGTATCCCATAACCTCCAAACAACCGTAACTGACCTAAATGATTCTCTACCTGATCTCACAACACTTGTCACAATGATTATTGTGGCTGAAACACGTATCAAACTCATCTACAGGTGTGAAAGACTTCTCTTATGAACGAACTTTTAAAATTATGAGCCAAAATCATGATTTTTCAGATAGCACGATTTTTTTGTAGTGCCCTAGTTTATCTTTTCTGAGCTTGCGCTACAAGAATATTTGTTTTAACAATTTTTAAATCAAAACTCACAGCAAAGGGTTAAACTTTAGTTAATGGTTTTAAATAAAAATTTATGATATTTTTTAGAACCTTTAGCAATATATACATTCTACAAGCCCCTAAAAACCATGAAATTCACTAAGTAAAACCAAAATTGAAAGAAAACCTATTAAATCAATTATAAGTATAAGCCTGAAATCAAAGAAAAATTTAAAAGAAACTAAATTCAAAACTTTAAAATAAAAGAAAGACCATACTTTAAAAACAAGCAAATGCTTTAAAATGAGAAATAAAAATAGGCCATAACACTCACCGCCTACTTCTTTCTTACCTTCCGCATGAGATGGACCTCCTTGTTCACCTCTCTTTTGATCTTGATAGAGCTCCTCTACCATCGTTTGCATTCTCATGAAAGCTTTCAGAAAGTCCCCTTCATATGGGATAGAAGAAGTTGCTTATTCTCCTTTTGATGAAGACATTTTCCCTATTCTTGAACCAATCTCTGGATTGACCTCTTCAGGTTCTCCTTCTCCACGCTAAAGCATGGATCTTATTAACGTAAACTCACGATGCAATGGTTATCTTGCTCTGATACAAAACTTGATCTGAAATTTCAGGATCTTTTAACCATAAAATTGCATTTGAATTTGAATGTTAAATACTCATTAAACAGGCTTAACAACAAAAAATTTAAATGCTTTAAATCATTCACAAAGCAAGTAAAAAAATAGATATTCAAACTAGAAATAGAAGACATAGTTGATAACAAAGTTCACTCCTCCTAGGCTATGTCTTTGGGCCACTTCCAATGGAAAGGTTGATCTATTAAGTCTTCAAAATGTTACAATTGAATGTTATGGGAACACTTCATAATTATGTCTGTCAGAAGCATAAATAAACAACACCACTGAACTCCTTGCAAAATTCTGAGAAAAACGAGTATAAACTCGAATATATTTTCCTGAGACCTCCTCTAGCACGCAAAACGAGAACACCCTCTTCCATGCCTATACTGAGTGTACTTTCTTGCCTAGAAATATATGCACATTAATGTCTATACAGTTCACTTCGGGATTGGTCCCCATGCTCTGTCTTGTGATCTATGCCCATGCTCTGTCTTGGGATTGGTGCCCACGTTGTTATGTACCTGCACTCCGAACTCTGTACTCTGTACTCCCGAACCTTCTAAATCCATGGCCTTTTTACAAGTTTTAAAAAAATTGTGGGATCGCGAGGCATGGGCCATGCACCCTTTTCCTCACAGGATCCGCTGTGCAATTCTTAACATTATACGTTAGATCCCTATCACCGCTCATCATGATAATGTGTTGGTTAAGGCGTGGGAGTAGGGGGCAGAGGTATCGAGGTCAAACCCGCGGGCCTCTCATCCTATCACATGTTTTGAATGGTGACCATGTAATAAACTACCATGTTATAATATGGTTATAACATAAGGGGCGTTTGTTAAGTGATACGGATAAGGTTTATCATATGGTTTGTTGGCATATAATACATGGCGTGTTTGGATGGTTTGGCTCCACCGTTTGTCATGAGGTGTAATTCAGATATGGTAAATGGTTTCTCTATGGTTTAATCATATAATATAATTCATAATGGGGGCCTTGGTGTTGGCATGGGGTTGAGGGCTAAGCGCTTGACCCCTCCCCATTTTTTTAACACATAATCAATATGTTATGTGGTTTGCCAATGGAGCATATGGTTTTTTTTAACACATAATCAATATGATATGTGGTTTTCCAATGGAGCATATGGTGACCTTGGTGAAGGTCTTGGGTTCAATTCCCATAGATACGATCCTTAACCACATCTCTTATAAACCATTTTTTTCTTAAACACTATTCATCATTTTTAACCTTCATTGTCGAAACTTCAAATCATGACAACTTATTCCTCTGGAAGTTGTTTCACATGAAACGAACGTCGCTGGAAAGATGTTCATGAGCTCTTTCATCTTGTAAGGTTTTATTTTCATTTTGAAGACTTTAACTTTGATAAAATTTGAAATGATCCACCTAGATCAGTAATAATACGTCACAACATGGATATAGATTCCATTTTAACACATTGCCAATGTAATTATTTAAAATTAATGTTTGAGCAAAAATTGAATTTGTCATGTACATATTCGCAACATGACTTAGCAACTCTCAAAATTGATGTTTAACTATATTGTATCTTACATGATGGGTACATGTCATCTATAAATCCATATTCAACTAATTTGAACTTTGCAAGTAACCTTTGATAAACTATTAATCAAGTAGGCACTTTCCATTGATAAAAACATCTATGCAAAAAATGGTTAGGTTTTTAGTTTTTGTTTTATTTTATATGTACTTATTTATTTAATCGCCATGCCCATAGACAAGAGTAATATTTTTTCTCATGGTTCACAACCTCAACAACAATTAAAGAGATGTTTTTTATAACTCATAGCTTCAACAATAATTGGCCCACAAAGAGAAAAACGTATATCACACATGGGCTTTGAAGGGCATGGGGGTAGGTTTTGATTCAATTAAGTGTGCACATATCATGACATCAATGTGGTTGACCATTACCTCAAGGTGACTCCAGAACATCAAGAATTACCCTCACCGAAATTGAATCTTGCTCATTGGTGAAAAACTCCTTTCATGGATTTAACTACTTTGGGAAAATACTAATCTTGGTTATCCATTGAAACTTATTGTCTAAGATACCAAATCATTTTTTAAAAACATGAGCCAAAAGCCTAAAATTATGCATATTCTCATAAGGCTTTCTATTACTGACCTCAAAATATTATTACCATGGGAGTGTTACCAATCTCTCAAAATCAAGCCTTGTATATAGGAGTATTGTCAATCTCTCCAAATTAGGCCTTGTATATAGGAGTATTTCCTATATCTCCAAATAAGGCCATGTATATAAAACCAATTATATTAGCTAAATCCTCCTTTAAAATAAGGACCTATAAATCTTTATGAGCACATATCTCCCTGGCTAAAGGACCCTGATTATGAACAAATGACTTTTAATATGTTCATCCCATCTTTCCAAATAAAAATATCTTATTGTTTTCTTCTTTGCTTTCATTTCTTTCATAACAAAACTTCAAATATTGACCTTTATATTTTAATATCATTACTTTGGACACCAATACACACTTTCAAAATAAATTTTATTAGATTCTAAGGACCTTATCATTGTTTGGGTCAATTCTAAAGCATGTGTGGTCTCTAGGTTTAAATGGAAACTAATTTATTAATTGGGTTGGTTGTGGTTGTGTAATCAATATTATGCATAGAAAGCAAAGAAAACTTAAATAACTAGCAATTGCTTCAAGAGGTGCAAAATAACGTCGATAGGACCAATAAATGGAAAGTGATAAGCAATCATGACCATTTTCCTTTAAATTAAAGTGTCAACCAAGTATGAATGTATGCCAAATAGACATCAACAGTGAAGTCATAGCTGCATGTGAGTTGCATAAGCTCTCACGCCCAATTTAAATGTATGGACATGGACATATTTAATTGAAACTATATTTGTATATTGAATGAATAATAGGGATATTGAACCTATACTTGCAATAAGTATATGGAAATACAATGGTCTTTTAAATAAATAAATAATCAGCCTCTATGTATCTTGTAATAAAATGTCTACACGACTATTATGATATAATCTTATGGATTATATAGTTTATAAAGTGAGACCATGAAATATTTGATAGTGAGTTATTTTGTCTATACACCTTAATGCTTAAAATTATATTTAATATTCTATTTACTAATAACAATAATTTTGATGAGTGATTTTAAACATATGATACTTAGATATTAAATAGAACATACTCACCAAAATAGTATGGAATAGACCATGCTCACAATGTTATTTTTTTGTACTTTAACACTTGTTCATAGAAAATATTAGCACCTAAATTAGGACAAAAAGCTTACACAACTATTATAGTATAGTCTTAGGGACCATAGAGTTTCAAAGTAATACAATGAAATATTTTCTAGTGTGTTACTTTCTATTGTGTACACCTCGTTGCTTAAAATTTAATTTACTATTATACTTAACAACAAACAAAGTCGATCAATGAGTTTAAGCATATGATAATTGGATATAAAATCTGTAAGTGTGTTCATGAGTACCTACTCGCCAACATAGTATTAAATGGACCCTACTCGCGACTTTGTTTAACTTAGTATAAATCTTGCTTTCTTTGGAAGAACAACCTTCTTTTGACAAGAAGCAATTTGAACTATAGCTTCATAGAAGACTATAGATTAAAAAATGGGATGCATTATTTTGATCATGTGCCATTAGTAGGTCATATCCATTTGATTCAAACCAATAGATACATCAATGTTACAATTAATTTCTATATAAAGATATTAATCATTGGAATAGTAATTCCATTGTTTTTTGTATAGACTTCTTTAAATGACCTAAGCAAGTAACCCTATCTAGATAAGATTGAGAAATATTTTGAGCACCTCATTTCACTAATTAAATAACTAGCAAATACAAGAATTTCACATCAACAACTAGCCTAAAAAATGGCATGAAACACCAAAAAACCACCTCAAATACAAAACAACCCTCATAATATGGCCATGAGTGATGTGTATATGTTCTCCAAAATGGGATTTTCCATCCAAAAAGTCCCATGTCAACATCCAAAGAGAGGTGGCTCAAATACAACCAATCATGTTCTCTAAACAAATATGATATCAATCTGTCAATGAGGGGAGCTAAAGTAGATTGTTGTGAAGTTTCCTCTACTCGACTTTTTCCAGATGATACGCCCACTCGAAGCATTGCATTTCTTTAATTACTCATTACATCCTTCACATTTACAAATTCCACGTTAACTAAACCTAGAATTGTCATTAT
The DNA here is from genome assembly GCA_001517045.1 of Pseudotsuga menziesii. Lineage (NCBI taxonomy): Eukaryota > Viridiplantae > Streptophyta > Pinopsida > Pinales > Pinaceae > Pseudotsuga > Pseudotsuga menziesii. Next base: position 175,422 of record LPNX011063078.1, read on the forward strand.
ATTAGAATTTCCTTGCACACCTTTTGTTGAAAGAAATGTAACTTTAGAAGATATTATATTGTACTTTTATTCTATTCATCCTTCGGAGATGTTATTTATTCATTCCTAGATGTCCTTGATGCAATTAGTCATGTAAAAGTCATGAAGCGGCCCAGTCAAGTCCAGAAGTCGGCCTTGTTGGACCAAAATTACACACAACTTATGTATATAAATATGGAGGCACCCTCCCTCATTTGTACACACTTATCACTTAAGCATTATGCAAGAGAAAGAGAGAGAGAGAGAGAGAGAGAAGCATACTACTTTATAAAGGGATATTCTATCCATGATCTTGGAGTCTTACATTGTAATTGGTCAAATTCTATATTGAGGAATTTTGTTGGGTTTTCTCCCCCATGAGGGTTTCCTAGGATAAACCTTCGTGTTCTTTCGTGTGGTTGTGCTTGCCTTTCTTCAGCGATCCTTTGCATATGGTTTTGATGTTATGATGCTAAATGTTTTTAAGATCTTGTTTAAGCATAAAAATTCTAACATGGTATCAAAGCCACCCTGAAAGAAGTATTTGTACAGCCGAAACACTGCTGCAACTACAACTACTAGATATTAGGGTTTCATGCTTGAAAACCCTACAAGGAAAAATCTAGTCATCATGGAATTTTTGCTATAAATCAAGTTTGCTAAAAAATTTACATGTTTAATATGGGATCTTAATGTACCTTGTGTGTGAATTTCAACCTCATATTCATTGTACTTTAGGAGATGTGATGCCTCCAAATTAGGGTTTCAGCCTCTTCTAGAATTCAATCTTAAACAGGTGACCTAGGGAGAATTTCTATATCTCAAGATAGGAAGGTCCAAACCACATTTCAAGATATTTTTTAGATAGGGAAAAAACCATAGTTTATATTTTGTGAGTTTCATACCATGAAGTTGAAACAATGAGATGTGGAAGTTCATACAAGTTAGTTATGTTGAAGCAATCCATAAATAGGTCACCTTGGAAAATGTAGCACAAGTTCCACTTGATGAATCCAATACTACTCTAACTTATGGGTTTGGAAATAAGACAGATCAGGATACCCCAAGATGAAGGTTTAGACCTTGAGGAGAAGGAATTTAGAAGATACATCAAAATCAAGATCAGGGAATTCTGTAGAAGAAATTTAAGAAACTAGGGCTTCATGTTTCGAGCACTTCCCTCCACCAATTTGATGAAAAAGGAGGACTATATAACTCACCATAGGAGGGAACATATTTCTATGGATATAGTTTCTCATTCTATGGATTTTCAATCTTTGACCTAACACTGCTGCCGAGAAAAATAGGGCATTAGATATTTTGCAGTTTTGTCCACAATTTTGGGAAAAGGAGTATGCTACTCGACTCACCTTGAGGAGGCACGTATTTTTATCCAATAAAATATGAAAGTCTCCAAATTTTAAAAAATCAGGGTTTCTATGTCAAACCCTAGGTCCACTAGAAGCAGTCTTCCAGAAAAGCTTTCAAGAAAGCATCAAGTTGAAGCAATCTCATTGGTAAGCTCTGTCCTCTCAATTACCATTTGAGGTTCTCATTTTTATCATGATGACAAACAATACCAAGCTTAAGGACAAGATTGAAGGATTTGATAACTTCCGAGCATGAAAGTATAGAGTTCTTCTCATACTTGAACAAGAATGACTTGGAGAACTATGTCAAAGAAGAAGTTGCAAATCCAGAGGGGGATGAAGACAAAGCAAAGCACAAGAAGAACTTGATCAAATATAAGAGGATTATTTACATCTCCATTAAAGGCCATTTGACCTCATATGAAGAATCCCAAGGAGATGTTTGATGCACTAACCAACTTGTACAAAGGAAAGAACATCAATAGTGAAGATGGCCTTGAGAACTCAACTCAAGGATGTGAAGATGCAGATGTCAGAAAGCACTCAATTCCACTTGTTGTTCAGGAAAACACACCCTTATAACCTAGGGCCTCTGGGGTTACCAACTTACTAAACTAACTTACAGACAATCAACCATTTCATAATTTGAAATATGAATAGGAAGAAAATTGGGCATACCTTATTTATGACGGTCGATCCTAGCTTTTCTTCTCTTCTTCAAGTTGCTTCCACGGCTTCCACGGTATCTCCAATCACCTGCAAAGAACAAGATCTTCCTACAATATCTTATATATTATATCAAAGATTAACGAAATAACATATTCATAATGAAACAATAAGATAATTCGGAAATCACAATATACAAGAGTGCAAGGACACAATATTGGAATAACTTTCTTTATTAATAAACAAGTGTGGTGATATTACAACCCAACATCTGAGACAAGTGCTCCTCTGCAAACCAAGGATACTGAGCTCTATTGCTCCAAGATATCTGAAGGAAAACCCCCATCATAACTTTACTCTACTAAGTATGATTGATTAGCCTCAACCCCTACCCTCTATTTATACATGAGGAAAGAGAGAGGTTACGAAGGTTCAGATGGTTGAGGACCTTGGTATAGTTATGATTAAGGGCCCAACCGTCCTCTACTAATCGAGTTTATATTTTTTAAATCTTAATTAAGGCAGATGTGACTATGTATATTGGCAAGTCGTGTATGATACATGACTTGCTTTAAGGAAACCTGTGGGTACAAGCCCTAATGATATATACACGAGTTGCAATGCACATGCTCACGTATGATATGCGGGTTGCTATGCAAATAGTCACGGATACAACCCTAATGTCCAAAAAAAAAAATATCTAACTGGTAAGGTGATGATGTATCAAAGGTCATGCCCATCTATAGTGTTTTGGCTACTTCAATCCAGTTTGTCCTTTTGTGTGCCGACACATTGGGTGTCAGTACTCGAATGGAGAAGTGCCATTTTACATGATAACAGATGCCCCCTAACGTATGAGGTCAGAGGGAATCGATGGCTAAAATAAATTACGGTCTTTAATCTTGGAGAACTCAGTTACCAAGGCAGCAGAGGAGGTACCTGAAACATGTACATATCAAAGTCATATACAAAATCATATATGAGGATGCCATGTTCAATATAGTGGAACACTAGCTCCTTTACAATATTTGATTACATCATGTGATACGGGTAACAATATCACGTATATTACAAAGGTGGATCAAAGCCACAATATACAATGATGAGTCTTAAAAATCTGGAAGTCGTGTAATTGATCATCACACAACCTTGCGCAACTTAGGTTATAAAGGTGAACCTAAGGTCTTCATCCAAATGCAAAGGAATCGGTACAATCCTTACCATGTAAATAGATGTGTTGAAGTCTAACATGGAAGGAACTCAACAAAATATCAGAAAATGAGTGATACTGACAACTGAAGTGAAGGAGTTCACCAATAATGGTAGTGTATCCTAAGGTACCATCGTTAAAACTCAAGGTATTCATTTCAGGAGATACTTATGAGAAACCATGATGTGAGGGGGAAGGCAATGAATCCTTCAACAAATCACAAGAGTGACTAGGAAACTGGATACAGGGAAGGTAGACACAAGTAATTCTCAGATAGAATAATGATGGAATTGGGATAATAATTAGATGAAGGTACAAATCCTTGAATAGTGAGCATGACACAGAGATGACCCAAGGCAGCTTTTGAATTGCAGATAAGACAACTAGACTTATCTATCATGTAGGAGACATGATCAGATTCCCCATGTATAAAGGACAAGTGGAGGAGTAAAAACTCGAAGTAATAGCTGAGCTGAAAGTGTAAACTGAGACATGAGTATTAGAAAGTTCAGAGAGTGCTTTGTTCAAGGAGGACATGCTGCCACTGTTTATAACCCAAAGAGAGTAATTCTTCCTTATCTTTCCTATTAAATTTTGATGAGTCCAGGAAAGTCAACTCGAGTCTCTCTTCATTTTTTACAAGCTTGAAGAGGGGAGAGAACAATGCTTGATAATGTCACTAATTCGTGGATTTTACGAGCCCGAACTAGTACATGCTCATTGATGTTTTCATATTTTGAGAGTCTGAAAACTCCAAATAAGACTCTAGGGGGGTGATTTTTTGTATAATTTAGTCTCCTGAGGCCAGAAACATGTAAAACAGTCCATAGAAGGACTCTCTTAGCTACCGAAGACTAAGGTATAGCTTTTTCGTACTTAGTCGGCAAGGTCCGAAAAAGGGGTAAACTAATACCAGACTGACGCACCTTCAGAAGCGGCATGTAGCCTAAGTTTAACAAGTGTGAAGGAAGGAAAGATCACTCAAAAAGATCTATTTGATTACGAGAAATGGGGATTACAACAGTAAACTCGATGCTTTGTTCTTTAGGTTTTACGAGCATGACAAAGACATAAAGTACGCTCAGAATCTTTTTCATGTTTGGGTCCATAGCACGAAAAGAGAAAACTAAGCTCATATCAGGTGTTCCTTTTCCGTAAGTTTAGTCCCTTAGGTCCGGAAAAGTGATAAACCTTTGTCTGAGAATACTCTTCTCAATTCTAAAGAAGAGAGAGTGCTCATTTTTCGTAAATATTCCACATGGTCCAAAAAAGCAATAAACTACCACCAATGTGGATGCTCGTTCACTTATTCTTAACGAGTCTAAATGAATAAGTTTACTCAGCAGTCTAGTCTATTTTGAGGAGTCATACCAGGGCCTCAAGAAACTCCATAAGGGCGAGGAGCCTTATAAATAGGGATAACTCGCAAAAAGATGCAAAATGAAGGCTCATTTCGTCATGAAAAACTACTAAGAAGGATCCCGCAAACCTAACACAAGTCCAGCATGGGTACCAGAAAGACAATAAAGTGTTCTAAACTAGGGTACCCATGAAAAGGAGGCCCAATCCATGGAGGAACAATGATGCGGATGAGGTAAAAATGGTTTAACACCATAGTATGTGGTCAAAGATGTGATCCAAGGGTTCAATAATGGATAAGGTATAGATGCAAAGTACATGATGAGGACCAAATGCTACCCTATATGCCACAGATAACAACTTCTTAATGATATTGAACGTGTTGCACTGAGTCAAAAGTCATGGTATTAGTTTATTTATAAAAAATGACTTTTAAATTGTAGACCATGGGTCCAAAAATTTGAAATTTTCTATAAATAGTTCAAAAAACAAAAATAAACATACCATTTCACAATTTACCCAATTTGGCAAGATTTTACCTCTAACGTCAACTCCTCAACGAGGACAAACCAATGGACCTAATCGCATTCAACAAGTTGCAGGTTAGTTAACTCTCCCTTCTCCTTCTTTTCCTCCGCTCGAATTTTTTATTTTGTGAAAAAAATTATAGTTTTGAGCCATCCCTAAAAGGGTCATGCAGCATACGTGGGTATGTTGCTATAGTAGTCACGTATACACGTTTCATACACGACTTGCTCTAAAGCAACATGCGTATGATATGTGACATGCTGAAAGCACAGCCACGTATACTATGTGACCTAGAAAATCTTGCTAGATGGCCAAAATTAAAAAACATTGATGGGTTCTAATGATTAATAATGGTCAATTGGCAAGGAAAGAGAGCATGAGGACATGGAATGAGAAGCACTATGAGATTCCCTGACTTTACAAGCTTTACAACGATGTGGGTTGTTAAAGTTCTACTGCACTTCTGGCATGAGGGCCAATGTCCGTTTACTAGAGACTTTGATCAGTTACTGGGACCATGAACTTGGTGTCTTTGATCTTCAAGGAGAGATATTGGAGATTACAGTAGAGGACATGTATTTTAATATAGGGATTTTCCACAGAGGTATTCCCATGAACCTCGAGGGTACTGGTAGGGGTGGTGACCCTATGAGTGTCCAGGACTATATTGATACTTATTTCCCTCCAAGCATGTAGAAGAAGGGGACATGTGTCCCTATTGTTCACATATCTAGCTTTCCATTACAGGTAGTGGTAAGTACTATGGTGAGAATTGCTAGATCTTCTTCGCTACATCTAGCTACTTGGACTCAGATGCGGATTACAGTGGAGTGCATGCAAGGTATAGTATTCGACTGGTGCTCAGGTATGATCCCAATTATGAGGAAACAACTCTCTGACTGCAAAAGAGGGTGCAAGAAGAACTTTGGATACTCAAGTATTCTAGTGGTGTTCTTATTTAAGAGAGTCTCTGCTATTAGCCCCGCAGTGACATTACCACCACCTTCTCCTCGCCAGCCTAGACTTACCATATGGGGTGAGATATTTCTCCATCAAGGTGGCGGAGGATCAGTCCAAAGTGTCTATGATTATGAGTTTTACCTATGGTGGGAGAGATAAGTAACAGCACTCGAGCAGTTCCCATACACCAGACTGGATTTTTGAGGAGACAATGACCTTGTCCTCTCATCTGGGGAGGCATGGGAAGATCTAGGTATTTTTATATTTTTATGTTATTTGATTTTTATGAATTTTAATAATAAATTTATATACATATGTATAAGAGTTTTAATCTATTTTTAAATGTTTAAAATGCATATGTTGGACCTGTATTCCCCTATGGGAACCCTAGGACTCTTGTGCATCCCACACAGGGTGGGGACCAAAGTATACTATGAGTTCTCGATGGAAATCTTGCCAGGATAAACCAAGGGGTCCATACCATGTGGATAGAGCAGATTCCTAGTGTGATGTAGGAGTTTGTAGTAGGTATTTTGACCACCCGGATACGCCTGCTAAGGAAGGTAGCTAGGGATGTTATACATTACAAGGAGGCCAAGGAGGTAGCCGCAACTGAGGAGGCTGGGGAGCATGCTTAGATATATAGGCATACATATGGATTACGATCCTATTTTTTATATATTTATACAGCTGTGACGGGATCTTTGGATCAAAAACTCGATCTATCTATGGAGATATTTACATATATATATATATATATATATATATATATATATATATATATNGTGCCAACATAGTAGGTAGTTCGCATACGCGTCAGTAATTTTATTTTCATTTCTTGGAATGTGATTAAATGAAATATATTTGAAATTGCTTTCAAGTAATCTAACATGCAAAAACTGATGTAGCAAAGTAGGGTTTCGCACCTGATAATCTCCATTGAGTCGGGAAACCACAAGTTGAGAGTCAAATCTGACCTCCAAACAGGTAATTCCACATAATGAGACATCACATAACAACTTAATAAAAACCCTATATTCATCCACATTATTAGTAGCAGGACCTAAGTAAGCGCCTCCAGAGGCAACTAATTGTCCTGAGGGTGAATAGATGAACCATGCGGTTGAAGCTAGGTTACAAGTATGGCGACTAACGCAATCTGCAAAACCTATGAACCACTCAGCTGACATATATAACAACCAACAGATTGTATAAGAAACACTAACCAGGTAACTATTGTACATAAAAATACATACAATAAAAATACAAGAACAAGCACCATGCCTAGGAACAGTACTTCTTCAGGTAGAGCCCATTTCTAGGCTCAAGCAACTTATTCCCATCAAAATCAATTAATTCATACGCTCCTTTTTTCAAGACCTTTGACACGACATAGGGACCTAACCACATAAAATTGAATTTTCCTGCCCCAAGAGGTTTTTTGTCTTGATCCTAGAGCAAAGCAAGCTCCCCTTCAGAGAAAACTCATGGCTTAACCGCTTTATCGTATTGGTTCTTTACCCTATTCTTATGAGCCTCGTTTGTTGTCAATGCATCTCTGCGTCATTCATCCAAATGTTCTAAGTGCAACAAACGTTCTTCTAGTTTCTTAGTGTTGGGGAGTACATGAATGGTTATCTTAAGAGATGGAACTTCACATTCGACCGTAGTGACTGCTTCCACCCCGTGAACGAGTTGGAAAGGTGAAAAACCTGTGGTAGTATTGAAATTAGTTCGGTACGCCCAAAGTGCAGGATATAGCCTGATGTGCAAATTTGAACGACTTGCATTAATGGTACGCTTCATAATGTTTTCAAGGTTTTGTTTACTGCCTCTACTTGTCCATTCACTTACGGGTAGAAGGAATATGAGTGATCTTTCTTAAACCCTAGCATAATAGTCAACTTAGTCATCATACTATTCTAAAAGTGGCTACCATGGTGAGTGACAATCTCTTTTGGAATACCAAAATGAGTAATGACCTGGTTAAACATAGAGTAAGTTGTTGTTTCACCGTCTCCTTTGAAGGTAGGCATTGCCTCTGCCCACTTTGTGAAGCAGTCTACGGCGAAAATGATGTATTTATGCCCCCCAACAAAAATTGGGTTGCGTGTCACGTAATCCACCCCCCACTTAGTCAAGGTTCCTACCGCAATGACGAGAAACAACGGAGTAGGATGCGACCACATTTTCCTGGTATAAATCTGACACGGATGGCAGCGCTTCACAGCCTCCACATAATCTTTGAAGATCGTGGGAAAAAATAACCAACTCATAAAATCTTCTAGGTCATTGCTAACCCAGATAAATCCTCCCCACACGCTCCGCTATGGGAATCATTTAGGACACACTCAGCATCCTCGTGGGTGAGGCACAAGACACAAAATAGAATCTACCCCTCTACAATATAAAGTATCACCGATGATCGGGTAGTTTTTCGTATTCACACACAATTTACATCGCTCTTCCCTCGAGAAGGATGCGGGACACTTCAAAGTCTGGAGATATATAAGTATATCTCCGTACCAAGGACCAGAGGTGGAAATCAGAAAGATATACTCATATGGGAATGAGTCATCTTCCACCACTACACTTTCTTTCGTATGAAATTATGAGATAAGATCTGCAAAAGCTAAGGACTTTTTGGTATTAGCAGATTGGAATCCAAGTCAAACTCCTTGAGGATGACTATCCACTTGTTGAATTTTCCCCCGATTATGCGTAGGGACAAAACATATTGAAAAAAATTTACATCTTCCACTACTATGGTTGTCCTCAGTAAAATGTAGTGACGTAGCCTCTGAATAGCATAGACAGTTGCTAATGCTAACTTCTCGATGTGGGAGTATTGGAGTTCGAGACTAGCTAATGCATGACTAAGATAATAGACAACATGCTCTTGGAGCTTGTCCTCCTCCTAAACCAATACTACCCCAACGGTCGACTCTGATGCAGCCAGATACAAAATAAAGTCTTTAGAGTAATCTGGTGGACGTAATAAAGGAGCTGACAACAAAGCTTTTTTCAATGCCTTGAATGCAAGTTGTGATGTTTCATCCCATACAAATGGAGTATCTTGCTTAAGCAATTACATGAAACCTTTAGTTATCTTGGCATAGTTAACTATAAAACGTCGAAGGAAATTAAATTTCTTTTGCATGCTCTGAAATTGCCTGATAGAATGAGGAGGAGGAAGATTTACAATAGCCTCAACTTTCAAAGGATCCACCTGAATTCCTTTGTTTGACACAATAAACCCGAGTATCCTACCCAACTCAACATAGAAAACACACTTGTGGGGATTCAAGCGTATTTTATAATGTCTACATCATTCAAAAATCAAGCGAAGATGATCAAGATGGTCCTTCCTCTTGCGAGAATGGGCAAGCAAATCATCCAAATACGGCTCGACAATATTCTTAATGTCGTGGAAGGAAAATTTCATTTCCCGTTGAAAGGTATCCCCGACATTTTTCAAACCAAAGGGAATTTTCTCGTATGTGAAGGTACCCCATGGAAAAATAAAAATCATTTTATGCTGGTCTTCTGGTTTGGTTTGGATTTGATTAGATCCGGAAAAACCATCCATAAACGAAAATACTTCACTACCCGTGCAAACATCAATGATTTGGTCTATAAATGGTGTGGGGTATTTGTCCTTGGGACATGCATTATTTAGGTCACAGAAATCAGTGCACACATGTATTGTCTCTTGTTTCTTATCAACAGGAACGGGATTGGATACCCATTCCATCAGAGCAATCAGGTAGACAAACCCATCTTTCAGCAACTTTTCCACCTCAGCCTTGACGGTTGTCGCTTTACGCGGATTAACAGGTCGAAGCTTTTGTCAAATCAGTTTATCATCAGGGTAGGTTTGGATTTTGTGTTCTATAATCGATGGATCAATGCCTGGCATCTCCTCATATGACCAGGAAAACATGTCACGAAATTCCTTAATTAAGGCAGTATATATGGAAATCTCCTTCAAAGAGTTGCTTGCACCGATATGCACATTTTCTATGACGTTGGGGTTTGCAGAAATGTTGATTGGAATGGTAACAGAAATATTTGACATATTCCTCTCATCAAATATTCCCTCCTTTGGTATAGGATTAATTGGTAAATCAACATCTTCCGCTAGTCTCACACAGAACTCGTGTTTTTTAGTTCTACTCAATTCTGGAAGAAAGTAAGACCTATGGTGAAGATATTCACAAATATTATCTCGCCCACTCATGGCTTCCCAAATGGCTTCATCCGAAGGAAAAACTATGTCTAAACAGTCATACGAATATAAAGAGTTCTCTGCCCAAGCAGGCAGATAAGTTTCTTCCGACTCCTATGAGACTGTAGAAGGAGTCAAGAGAGAATCAGCAGTTGTGTCAACAACAAATAGATAATCCACTTCCACTGCAAAAAAGGGCACTTAAGGTTCATAACGGGAAGGAAGGACCCAAGGATCAGTTTTATCAACAACAGTTGTGATAGATTTCCCTACAGTAATAGAACCTAGATAGTTTATCGGGGTTGGGATATCAAATGTGCCAATCAACGATGAATACATTCCAACCCCCAAGCTCTCATTAGCCGGTTTAGTCTGATCAATCAAAGGTACAGTGGACTCATTACTTTCCAAATGACCCCTCCGAGTGAAACTGAGTTGGTCAACAGTAACCAATTTCCCTTCGTGCGGAAACACCACCACTCGAAGAACGGTCGAGGCAATCACACACATAGTGTAAGTCTAGCTTCTCCCTAAAAGCAATTTATAATCCAAAGGAGCATCAATCACTTATACTTCAACAGCCACTGCTTTCCCTGCCAACTTAATCTCAAAAGCCGGTAGGATACCATGTAGACGGAAAGACCTTCCGTCGAAAGTAGTAAGTAAAGTGTTTGATGCAACTAGCTCCGGGGAACCTAAAGCTTTCCAGCAAGATATTGACATTACACATGTGGAAGCACCTTCATCAAGAACTATACGTCCAATGGTTTTACCACCATGAACAACATCTACTGATAAATCCACATGATACGGTATGCGAATCTTAACATATGACAAATTAAACTTTTCCAACAAGCTCGATGAATCCATGCTACCTAAAGCTGCTAGGAGAGCATCCCACCGAGTAGGACAACGGTGTAACACTTCCAATGCTGACATTGCACAAGGAGTTTGAGCCAAATATTCAACCACAAAGTAGTTAGAAGTAACCCTAGAGTTAGGATTGTGAAATGCTTTTTTAAAGACACCTTTCAATATCTTAGGCATTGGATCCGCATGTTTCTCAATAGTGAGAGGGTTAAAGTTTCAGCAGTAGACTTACCCTTGTCATGATCTTCTGATTCATAATTCTTGTTTCTTGTATGGAGTAAGGTGCTAGATCGTACCATATTGATATAGTTTTGATCAGGAGGAGCACTAGAAGTGCCCCCATCTACATGAAAAATAGAAGCTGTGTTCTATCCTTGGGGAAATGGATCCTTTAGGACAACCGGTTGTTGATTCTTCAGTAACTTCTAAGCTTGATAAATAAGCTGGCATTGATGAGTCAGGTGATGTCCCTAACAAAACTTACAATGAAATTTCACTTTCTTCTTATTTTTCTTACCGCCATCAACGTTGTTCATGGGTTTCTGCTTAGTTTGATTACCCTCGCCCTTCTTCCCTTTCTTCTTTTTCCCACCGGGTTGCTGATTACCCTTCTAAGAAGATTGTGCAAAAATAGTTACAGTTTGAGATGAGTGGGTGGCAGCCTTTGTTTCCTCCATTGCATATTGCTTCACTAACAACTCATGGATTTGCTTAGCCAGTGACTCTACAGTGGGAGTGTTGGCCACTTTTCCTAACTCGTGCGACCCAGGTTATGCATAGCCCATCAACCCAACAAACGCCCGAGATACCGGCCCAATAGAGCAAGCCCTGTCGGCAACACCCACAAAGTAGGCGCAGTCTCACCCAAGATATCTCTTCGATGGGTAACCTCTGGAACCATGTTTCTGCGGCTCGTCGAGGGATTATAGTCCCTTGGCGCGCGACCAAGGAGCCCGACAAAGTCGCGAGGATGGAGTCATTTACACCAAACTGTAGCACACACCGCGCATATACTTCCTTAATTACTAATGGTGTGACACATATTCGGCCTTAGTACTTTAATCATAAAGAGGTATAAAAGCAAGCTAACAAACAGGTGCAATATAACAGATGTGCAACAGCGATTGTGCCGTAAACATAAAATAATACCCAAAAGTTGCGCATAATTAACCTATTCATGCATTCAGACTTCTATCGACAGTACAGCATTCATTCAACCATGACAGGACTTGCATCATAAATATGAACAATCATCCGTTCAACCAAGACAGGACTTGCATCATAAACATAAACAATCATTTGCATTCAATCATCAACACATAGGAGAGTTCACGTGGAAACCCATTCGGGTAAAAACCACAAGGCGCTCTTCATCTGGCATGAGAAATATATGGTGCCTTCAGCTTGCATTCGACTGCAGACTGTCTTAGATCTAGCCTTATACTCGAACTCTTTCTTCCTCTCATGCTCTCTGTCTTATTTCTCCTAACTACTACTACTATCTACTAATCCGCACACTGCCTAGATCGACTTCTCTAGCATCTGCACCTCTCTAGTAGAGATTCTCTTCCACTACACTACCTTCAACTGCATCCTATAGACTTTTGACTAATCTACCACTCAGATCTCACAACTTCTCTCTATTCCCTCAGAGATAATCCCACTACTAACTAATCAAAAGCAACTAAAGAGTAAAAACAACAACAACCAACCCTCTAACTATTGAATCGCTCCTATTTATACTATTTTACATGACCACGTAGGGTCAACTGCATACAAGAAGTCTGTTAACTGTCACCATCGGCCACCCCCCAGGCTACATCTATGGTGATCATTACTTGACACAAGGCACTAATGACCTTACTTACAACTTGCATTCACCGACTTAAGCCGACTTAAGCACCCACAATCGTCCTGTCGCTTTCGGCTGTTAATCTGCACTTGTGCTACTATTTTACCCTACAGGCATCTTCCTTCCTTGCAGTTTCCCTTTTCCATGCAGGTGACATATTTTGCGCATATTCCTTCTTCTGTGTAGATTTCCTCTTCCGCATAGTTTTCTTTGTTCGCGCAGATTTCCTTGTCTACATAGATTTCTTCTATACCTTCTGCATGCTTTGTTTTCCTTGTTTGTGCTTGCATGGCGGATTGATTCTTGCGCGTTTCCTCATTTGTGCTTATTTCTTGTGCGCTTTCCCTAGGCCCAACAGGCCCCCAACACTTACATGTGGCTGGTCCTGAGCCACAAAGAAATGGACATAGGAGGTTGCGCAACATGCACGACCGTTTCTTTGCATTTGATTTTTTTTCTCGCACACCTTTCTCTTGCTTCGTCTCTTGCGCATTTTGTTACTTTTTTTCTTTTTTTTTGCGTTGTTTCCTTCACCGCGGGCTCATCCCATACTTATAAAAATTGTTTATATTTTTAGATGACACAACTAAAGTTATACAATTTCTTCATCGGCATCATCTGAAGTCTCTACTTCCAGAGGTTTTTCTTTTGTTTGCTCCAGCTCTTCTTCATGTTGTTCTTCTTGGTCCTCTTCATCTTCCTTTTCCTCTTCATCTTCATTTTCCTCTTCTTGAACATCCTCTGGCACAGATTGTTCTGCACCTCCAACCTTTTCTTGGAAATGGCCAAAAATGGGAGTAACCCTTCCGATCTCCCAGCGGGATTCTTCCTCCTACTACTCTAGTTCCTGCACTCGGTCGAAGCTAGGGTGTTCCAACGACTCATTGGCCACTGCCTGCATTAACTCGTGGATTCTCTGTTGGATAGGTTGAATTAGCCCTGTCACCGTTTCATCTTTAGCTTGTTTCTCTGCCATCTCTTGGTTGCACGTGTTTTCCTTCTCACGCAAGGTTCTTGCCTTATCTTGGAGCTACTTGAGGTCAGTGCCTTTGGTGATTTTCTCCTTTGTTGGCAGCTTCTTAATCTCTGTCTTTACCACCAATTCCTATAGGTCTGCTTGTCATGCCTGCTCAACAAGCTACTCCACAGTCTCATCCTTGATGAGTTGCTCCCATACTGTGGTAATTGTTTCCACCACCTCTGTGCAGAGATATTTTCAGCGTCCCGAAACTGACCAATAGCTTGATATGCCGATTGTTGCCTTTATTGCACAACTTCAGGGGGAGTGTTCAGCTGCTGGTTGGTCCTTAATTCATGAAATTGTTTCTTTAGATCTACGGCCAGTTTAGATAACCGCCTCAACTTGTGCACAAGTTCTACCTCATCTTCTTCCTCATCCTCTGACAGTTCTGCGATTGCCTCCTTTATGGCTTCTTCCAATGAAGCCTACCTCTGCGCTTATGTTTTTAGGTCTTCATGTTGGCACTTGATGACTTTTTTGTGCTTCTTTGCTTTCCTGGTTGCCTTGGCTACCTGATATGCAACCGCATTTTCTCATATTCTCACCTCTATAGCTGCGGCATGTTGAATGGAATAGATTTGCGGCAATGTCAGCTTAGAGAAATCCAAAGTTAATGTGTCCAAGCTATGGACACTTGTATCCTTTTCTGCTACATATGTAGAGAATGACTATGTGGGAATTTCTATTCTCAAGGGTGGGAGCAACACCGGTGTCACCAAAGTGTCGGATGGGTCTATGTTGTAGGTCTCAACCTGCACGGTGTCGCGCACTTCTATGACGGCCTCTTCCAGCTAGGTAACTTGCACAATGAGGGAAGTCATCCAATTGGTTTCCATGCGCATGATATCACCCAAGGTAGACTCAATTATTTCTGCGACTGCCTCTCTAAGAAGAGTCAGATCCTCTTCTGCTATGCTAAGGACTTGGGGTCGATTAGCTCTCTACTTTTTCCTTTGCAGGATACCCAAGGTTTATGTATCTTCCTCCACGGGCTATTTTCCCTTTCTTTTCCTATTTCTTTCGGCGCGCACCTCCTCATCAGTAGGGGTGTCTTCTTCACCATTATTGGGTGGGTCTTGCTCTTCTTCTTCTTCTTCTTCTTCCTGGGCATCATCGTGATGCTCCTGGGTGTTGGTATTGGTGCGGTCCTCAGGAGGGTTCTCCTGTGGATCCCCCTAGTGCACTTGCTGCTCCTCAGGCACCTCCACACGCTGGCCAATCCATTCTTTGGGCTGGTCTTTGATTTCCTCCTTGATATCTCCATCTGTGATGATGAAGAAGGTCAAGAGTGCCTGCTTCTTGGGGTCAATGTGCAGATATAGGATGATGTTATGCAGCCCCGTGTGGAAGTTAATCAATGGATACCTGACCACCGTCTCAGGTTTCAGTCTATTCGGCTTGCGCATGATCTGTTTAAGTCTTTCTCCTTGGAGAAAGAATTCAATCTTTGTATCGTTCTTGCTCTTGTTATCTTTGTGGTCCCAAAGGTTCTGGAATTGTGTGTCGAGGTACTCCACTGGGATGTCCATGGTTTGATATTATGGTTAAGGAGTCCACGCCACAAATGATATCAGTATCAGAAGCCATGAGTAGTGGAACTCGGCCGCGAGAAGCTCATGCGCATCAACCGCGTCGTCCATAAGTTCATTCAAGAGGAACTGGGACCAATTAATGTGCACTCCTTGTGCGCATTGTTCTTCTAGCTCTATTGTTATAATATTGTATTCACTAGGCCTAATCTTGCGCAAAACCTTACTGCATAATATTTTTGATGCCGACCTTATAGCAATGTCATTGATAGAGCTAATGAGGTAGCCCTTTCCACCGTGGACAAGTTGGAACTTTCCCTTCATGTCATTCTTTTCCAAATTTTCCACGTCCTTCTGCAGATACGGGTTGGGTCGACTCCTTGCCACGGGAGACCCGTGATGGCCAAGACTAGTTCGACTATTACCTCATACTGCTTGTCTAGCCATAGGTTAGCCTCCATGGAAGCATACCAGAAGTTGCTTGACATACATCCTGACCGGGGCAGTTCGGTCGAAATGCAGCATAAGGAGCAGGTTTAAGATGCCTGACTACTCCAATCCACACGCCCACTCCATTATAGAAACTACATTTGCATTCGGCGGTTCACCGGGCACCACGACCATGAATCGATTTCTTGCCAGCTCCTCTTGCTTCCTGGTATCGTAGTCTTCAAACTTCAAGTCCTAAATTTTGGGGGTGATTATATCCTAGGTTAGTGGGACTCCTTCTGGAATGATGGACTCTTCCAATTCGTCCTGTGCATCCACTGTCGCTCTTGGTGCACCTGGGACCCTAGGTGAAACATATGGGGGCAGCAAGTTCTTTTCCTCATTGGTTAGCTCTGCGTTGGCCAGAAATGAAACCATTTGTTGGCCACTTTTCCTAACTTGTGCAACCCAAGCTCTGCACAACCCGTCAACCCAACAAACACCCGAGATACCCGCCCAATAGAGCAAGCCCCATCGGCAACACCCGCAAAGTAGGCACAGTCTCACTCGAGATATCTCTTCGATGGGTAACCACCAAAACCATGTTTCTGTGGCTCATCGAGGGATTATTGTCCCTTGGCATGCGGCCAAGGAGCTCGACCAAGTAACAAGGATGGAGTCATTTACACCGAACTGTAGCGCACACTACGCATATACTTCCTTAATTACTAATAGCACGACACATATTCGGCCTTAGTACTTTAATCATAAAGGGATATAAAAGCGAGCTAACAGACAGGAGCAATATAATAGACTTGCAACAGCGACTGCATCGTAAACATAAACTAATACCCAAAAGCTACACATAATAACTTATTCATGCATTCAGACTTCTATTGACAATACGACATTCGCTCAACCATGACAGGACTTGCATCATAAATATGAACAATCATTCATTCAACCATGACACGACTTACATCATAAACATAAACAATCATGTGCATTTAATCATCAACACATAGGAGAGTTCACGTGGAAACCCATCCGGGTAAAAACCACAAGGCGCTCGTCATCTGGCATGATAAATATATGGTGCCTCCAGCCTGCATTTGACTGTAAACTGTATTAGATCTAGCTTTTTTCTCAGACTCTTTCTTGCTCTAATGCTCTCTGTCTTATTTATCCTAAATACTGCTACCATCTACTGATCCGCACACAGCCTGGATCGACTTCTCTAGCATATGCACCTCTCTAGCAGAGATTTTCTTATACTGCACTACCTCCGATTGCATCTTGTAGACTTCCGACTAATCTACCACTGAGATCTCACAAATTCCCTCTATTCCCTCAGAGATCATCCCACTACGAACCAATCAAAAGTAACTAAAGAGTAAAAACAACAACAACCAACCATCTAACTATTGAATCCCTCCTATTTATACTATTTTACATGACCACGCAGGGTCGACTGAATATAGGAAGTCCGTTAACCGTCACCATCAGCCACCACCCCAAGCTACAGTTGTGGTGATCATTACTTGAAACGAGGCACTAACAGCCTTACTTACAGCATGCGTTCACTCGTGTGGCATCTGTCAACTTAAGCCGACTTCAGTACCCACGATCGTCCTGTCACTTTCAGCCGTTAATCTGCACTTGTGCTACTGTTTTACCCTGTAGGAATCTTCCTTCTGTGCAGTTTCCCTTCTCCACGCAAGTGACATCTTTTGCGCATATTCCTTCTTCTGTGCAGATTTCCTCTTTCGCACAATTTTATTTGTCCGCGCAGATTTCCTTGTCTGCGTAGACTTATTCTATACCTGTCACGTGCTTCCTTTTCCTTGTTTGTGCTTGCGCGACGGATTGATTCTTGCGCATTTCCTCGTTTGCGCTTATTTCTTGAGTGCTTTCCCCAAGCCCAATAGGGAGAATTAACTGAACCAACCACACCTTTGGCATGGGGTCCAGGCTTGGGTTTCTCTGCACTATTGGTAGACCTCAGTGCCTCAGGTATGATCTCATACAAGATCCCATACTAAGCATAAATCAAATCTAATTGTTGGGCGATGAGGATAACCTCTTATTTTGTGGTCACCCCCGAAGTGGATACGTCCTTACATATATAAGCTAGTAAATATTTTAAGAACCATTCTAATAAGAACTTGTGAGGTGTAGTGGCTTTGATAAGCCTCTTCCATCTTCACCACTCTTGGATGTGATCTAAGATATGTGTGGCTTTGTTTTGCCGAAAATTTGACAACAAATTTGTCTCGGCGTCATACAGGACAGGAAGCTGGAAGTGATTGAGGAAGATAGTTGCTAGATCCAGAAAACTGTCATATGCAGCAAAGGGAAGTTCAATGTACCATTTTACCACAACATGAGTCAAGTTCCTCTGGAAAAGCCTCAACTGAATGGAGTCATACTTCAGTGAGTTCGAAGAGTGTCATAGGTGAAAGTGGTTATATGGGAACCTGGATCTTCGCTAGCTTTTCCTTCAAACTTAGGAATGTCTAAAGTTAACTTAATAGGGATAGGTGGCCACGTTGCACTATGTCGTACCAGGTCATTCATCAACTTTGACAAGTTTGGCAAGTTTAAATTTTTTAGGAAGGGAAGTATAGGCCTAACAGGAGCTTGAAAAGCATGAGTCTGGGATGTAGAAGGACCTGCCCCCTGGTTCCCAAACGAAAAGGTGCAGTCGACCCTAGCCGCCAGTTTTGAAGTAGTTGGACTAATTTGAAAAGGATTCCACCCAAATGCTAGTGGATTGCTTGTGTGTGGTGCATTATAAGTTGTTTGAGCCACTCCATATGAAACTAGAGTTTGAAAGATAGGAGCAGGTATCCCTCCACTGAAAAGTGAAAAGGGAGAGATCGTGAAAGGGGTCAAAACTGGTGTTTGAAAACCTTGTCCAAAAGCATTTGTGTTTCCAAACTGCATTCTGACATATGCATGTGTAGGACCTACATAAGGATTGGATGGGGGAATGTTCCCTCGATTCCACGAGAAACCCTGGACAAACAAGGAGGATCCACTTGGACCGCTCTGAGCAGTATGCATGAAGGAGGGAGAAGCAAAAGATGCATTGGGGATCCCAGTGACTACCCCACTAAATGGATCTACTACATTAGAGGGAGCCTATGGTTGAACCACTCGACTACTTGGTGACAAGGGTGTAGTAGATGCACTTGGTCTTGAAGTACCAATCGGGGGAGGTGGGGCTCCACCAACCAAAATGGTTGAAGTTGGGGTAGAAATACCTTCTCCACAGCTAAACGTAACTCTACTCACAAGAACACCAATAGCAGGTGAACTAAAGGGAAGAACTTGGACAATCACAAGATCATTTAAGTCAGTTAGAGGTGAGTTAAAATTCCTTGCAAACTCGTCAACCTGCAAGTCTTCAATCTCTACTGCAGTTGTCTCTTCCTGGTTAGTCCTAAGTTTTGGTTCACCTAGAACTTCGCCTAGTACTGGATCAAAAGAACCGTCAGTATCTAGTCTTCACCTTTGAGGGGGCGATGGAGGCTCCACTATATTAGATGGAGGAAGGTTTTGCAACCTTCTTGACCTATGGAGAGGTTGGTCCTCCATAGCTAAAAAATTGACTCACACACACCTAAAGGCCAACTAAACACAGACAAACCAAACAGCACTCACTACAAATATCCTAAATCCACACAGACACAGTAGATATAAGATATTATTTATAAAGGAAAGCCTGGGATGATTAGGGCCCAAGTCCAACTAGCGAATACTGATAGATGGTTACTTGGCGTCCTATGAAGATGTTATTGGGCACAAGCGCTGGAATCACCCAACCTCCCTCCCACACTATGTATTGTGGTTACCTTCCAAGTCCATCCAAGGTATACTGTAAATAGCCTTCCAGTATCACCTGTTGTTACGGAGAGAAATTCCTATGGCTTGGGGTACCACAACAGACAGCTTGACTCCAGAAATCAATCATTTCCAATATGCAATAGAAATCAAATATCTAACACTAAAGGATCAGACCTCATACCTTATTCCGGACGGTTGAAGTAGATCCCCGTTGAGCTTTCCAACTTCAACTTGAATTGATGAATCACTTCCTCAACAACAAGTAAACAAGACAAGCATACTATATATATTGGTGTTAGATCTATTCTAGCATATATAATCAACAATGTATAAGCATTTGAAATCATCCATGGATAAAATATTCATTCAAACATACATTATTGGACGGGAAAAGATATTTCCATTAATATAAATTCAGAGATTACAATGGATACAACCTTTGTCGGCACGTCTGCGAATCAGAGAAACTGAATCCCCCACTTGGGCCTCCACCACCTCAATCCTCCATCTCTTGATAGCAAGCTCACAAGCAAAAGGCAAGCTTGGGAAGAACACAAAAGTGCTCCAAGGGACAAAGGGATGCAGACTTAAGCACAAGTTCTGGCAACAATGGACTATAGTTTCTTTGCTCTCAATTCTCTTATGTCTTCAATGTATCCAAAGAGTTCCTTATATAGCTTTTCAAAGGGGTAATGAAAGGTCGAATCTGAGAGATCTCAAGGCATATGGAAAGCCAGGAGTCAAGTGAGTCAGATCCATGTCAAGGAAAACTCCAAAAGGATTTGGATTTTGCACACATCCCGATGTACACGGTTTTAGGGGTCAAACCCGCGTATGTACGCGATTCGGGGTTTAAAAGTCGCATGTATTAATTTTCACATGTTTATAGGTATGGTCAAGGAAACATCAAAGGACAAAAAATGGTCCAAGGGGTCTAAGGAGTCTGCGAAGGGACAGGGGAAGGCCATACAAGTGTCATTCACCAGGAGTGGTAAAATCAGCTATAACAGATGCCCCCTAATGTGTGAGGTCAGAGGGGTCATACGATGGCCGAAATACATTATAAGTCCATCCCAGAAGTGGAGTGATGAAGTATCCCAAATGGAAGACCATCCACCCAATTAGCATAGTATAATGATACAACTCTACACATAACTGCAAATACATATAGCATTCCCAGATACATAAGAGTACAATGGCCATGAATAGGCATGATGCAAAATATCACATAAGTGGTCATCGCCACATACAATATACATAGATCATAATCTCCATGATGAAGATATACAAAGGACCATGATCTCTATAATGGCTGAAGATATATAATGGATCAAGATCTCCATAATAGTTGGAAATGTCTGACATATACTGGAATCAAGTCACGAGAGCTTAAATCTCATGAACACTGGCATGATCAAGGAGGTAGCATATAAGAAATGCCACCAATCTGGAAGGTCTTCTACATAAACCGCTACGAGTACATGTCCTACTATGTGAATAGAGGTGTCAAGTTCGAACATAGTAGTCCATCGTCTGATTACCGGTCATTGATGTATACCGTTAACAGACACGAGATCACCCACCGATAATGAAAATAGGAATCAAGGTACTAGAGTGCAAACTAACAAGTGTGAATAAATGTGTTGAGGTCGAACACTTGAGAGGATCCATCGATCAGGGGACATTGATGTATTCCCAAAAACTGTCGATGGCGAGAGAACCTGCCACTGATGATTGCAAGTCTCAAGGCACTCAAAAATGACTCTAGAATCCAATCCCAGGATAAATGATCTGGAGTCGATGGGATGAAATCCGCTGGAAGCAGGGCATTAAGGCATCCCCCATCATCCAACACGAGGTACTCAGCAAAGCTATATAATGTGGAAGGACTCGATCATAAGGTGCACAAACTAGTAACTGTACCGGGAATGGCTGACATGCAAAGTCAAGATAACTGAGGAATGGCCGACTCGGGTTTCAACTTCCTTCAAACAAGAGCATAACGGCGAATGGTGACTAAATGAAGGCAGCATAGACTCGATATACAAAATTGGGACATCTCTGCGACACAAGAGGCATCGACAGAGGCTCCATGGGGACTGGAAGCTTAACTAGTCGATGGAGATAAACTCAAATAAACGAGTATAGCTCCTAAAGTCAAACGATAAACCCAACCAACGGATGTGATATATAGTGCTATGTTCGAAGGCGACATGACTCGACAGCTGCCAAAAGATAACATATTTCCTTGTCCGACTTTTTGGTTTTTTTATTTTTTTAGACTTTTTCAAATATTTAAAAAGCTTGAAAAAGAATAAACCTACTTTATAGTTACAGACTAGAAGGAGACGAGTGTCATATAGGAAAACAAACTAGTTCCAAGCAGTGGAAGATACCTATGCTCAATGCAAGGATACATGTGTAGGATAGCGACACTCGGGGGAAAATCCCCTCCCAGTAAAAATAGCGAGTCAAGCTGCAAAGGATATATGAAATGGCTCTGCATGGCTAGACATGAGACAAGCTCGGGCTATATGGCTGAAACTCAATGTCAAGGAAGCCAACGTAAAGCTAAATAAGGCAGGCAAAGCAAGTGATAATGCAATTACAACTTGACATAAGGGAGTCCTGAGGGAATGAGGCTCTTGCGAAATGTCATGGAAATACTATACAATAGACTCCCACACCCTAAGGGACAAAATGTCAGCATGGGCACCAAATGCAAATAAGGCACTAACTAGGGTACCCATGTAAGGTCAAGCTCTACCACTCATATCATGCCACTTCTAAAATAGCAAGACAGTTCCGTGACATAATAGAGTGGGTTCTTACCTAACGCTATAATGAAACGGTCATAAGGTCATGCAAAATGCAAACGGTGATGAAACCTAACCTATATGCCAGTTTAGACATGATACCTAAAATCGACACGAATGGGTTAATCCAACGGCTGAAACGACACTAAAAAATGTGTCCTACATCATAAATTAGTCCAAAAACTGTCCAAAAGGATTAGAAACGGTCCAAACTATAGGAAAGGGGGTAAAAATTTTCAAAAATTTGAAAAATTTCTATAAATAATAAAAAATTCAAAACATTATAACACATTTGAAATTTTTACCCATTTGAGCTTAGAACTTCAACAGCGAATTCCATGAGATCCAGCCGTTGAAATCCACTACCGTTTTTTCCAAGTACTTACCCATGCTCTACTCTTCCATTTTGATGCAAATTTTGTCAAATTCCATGGTGTATTTGATTTTCTAGGCCATTCTAAAATAGGCACTAAGGCCCACACGGAAATCGATGGTTTTTCCACGTATAGGGATGCATATACGCGGAAAATGCCCTTACAATTGCATACATACGCGGTTGTTTGGCAAGCAGTCATGTATGTGGCCGCGCTTAAGGTTTTTCAAGTATTCTAATGGACAAACTTCAAATTTTTCATGCAGGATGGTCCTGGAATGGAGATAACGTGAACATGGTGATGTAGAAGAGGCAATAAGGGCTGATCTAATGGCTCAACAAGCATTACGTGCATGTGGACTTTACAAATTTTGGTGTCTTGGTGGCTTAAGGGCCAAACCAGGACTATTACAGATGTTAGTGGACTACTGGGATCCAGACTCAGAGTCGTTCCAGATAGACGGGATGTCCCTCACCATAGAACTGGAGGACATATACTTTATTACTGGACTTTCCCGACGCGGAGAAGTAGTGAACCTATGTTCTCGTGGGCCCAGATGTGGCCTGACTATAGATGAGTATATTGTGGTGTACTGCTATCCAGACACGGAGAAGGTGGGGAGTTAGATCCCAACTAACTCCATACAAGTGCTGGGCCTAAAGGCCATCCTACTGACAATGGGCAGGATAGCAGGCTTGGCTTCACTCCACCAGGCCTCGGGGCCTTTGATGTTCTATGCAGTGGTGTGCATGAGACCCACTGTATACAATTGGAGCACTGCACTACTGGACAACATGAAACACTAGCTCAGTGAGTGTAAGATGGGCAGAGTGCAAAACTTCGGTTTCAGCAGCATACTAAGCACGTTTTTCTTCGAGCATGTTCCAGGATTAAGCCCTAGAGTTGACGTTCCTCTACACGGGGTTCGAGATCCGGCCCAACGATGTTGGGCGGATGCGATGCACAGACTCGATGGAGGTAGGGTGTCCAACCCCTATCCAGCTGATTCCTTTCCGTGGTGGCAACGACAGATAGTTGCCATCAATGACTACCCCTATGCGGGGATATATTTTTGGGGAGACCTGGACATACCGCTACCACCAAGATCGGCATACAGTGACATAGGTAACAAATCTTGACCCTCTCTTTAAAATTTTTGAGTTATTTAATTTTTTTTTTGTGTTTTCTGATTATATGGAATCAAAAGACATGTTTTTGGGTGACATATACCATATGCATGCAGATGTGGGACCACAGCGGCCTGAAGGCTTCCCTCATCATAGACGGAGGGAAAGAGGAGACGATATCAAGGGTGTGGATGCGGAGTGAACGCTCCAAAGCATTCATACCAACTTCCTGAGGTTGACACACTGAGTACCCATGGTGCAAGTCAAGGACTTGCCTGGGGCCATGCAGTGCCAGGTGGTGGGTGTACCCCGAGCATGGGTGCGGCTATTTCGACGGCTATCTAGAGCCATGGTGACATTCCATGATCACAACCCCCCTCCTCCTCCACAGGCTTATATACATGGGAGTGATACATTTTGTATTACTATGTATTATATTTTGGTGGCTCGAGAGCCCCATTTTTGTATTATGACACTATGTATTACCACATTTTGGATGTTTATAAAAACTTTTATGATGATCGGTTTATTTATTTACATGTGTAAAAATTTGTGTTTGTGATGAGTTAATTGTGTATGAAACAAATGCCAATCTAGCACGTAGTTAGCATATGAGTCACCAACTTGATTATTAATTCTTGGAATATGTATGTATGTTATATTGTCAAATTGTCGTTCTAATAATCTCACACGTAAGAATCTTCTTAATAATGTCGGATCTCTAACATGGTACAAACCATTAAGCTGTGACACTACTAACTCCAAATAAAGACGTACCTCAAGAGAGAGAATGGCATCCCGTAGAAGCTCAATAACGGCACAATATTCAGCAACATTGTTTGAAGATGGTCGTAAACATACACCTCCTGAAGACAATACCTGACCCATAGGAGTATAAATCACCCAAGCAGCAGAGGCTGAGTGTTGAGTGTGACGCCTCGCACCATCCGCAAATCCTATGAAGGTGGAAGATTCCATTGACATCTTCCGAAAGAAACAGAAACTAATCACAAACCCGATCACTATAAGAAAAAGACCTACCTATGCCAAACTATACAATAATATACAATAACCAGCCTTGGCTGAAAATCATGCATAGTACTTTTTGAGATAGAGCCCATTTCTAGGCTCCGCTAAGGCCGTTCCCTCATAATCCACTAACTCATAAGCGCCCTTCTCTAACACATGTTTGACGATGTAAGGACCACGCCACATGGGGTTAAACTTTCCTACCCCCAAGGGTTCTTTCGGTTGATCCCACAAAAGGACCAAGTCTCCCTCACTAAATCTCCTTGGACGGACAGAATTATCATACTAGACCTTTACGCGACACTTATTTACTTCTAGAGCCACCAAGGCATCTCGACGTTGCTCATCAAGTTGCTCAAGGTGGACCAAAGGCTCCTCCAATGAGGAAGTGTCTGATAAGAGCTCTATGGCTAGTTTCAAAGAAGGAATCTCACACTCAACCGGCAATACCGACTCCACTCCATGTACAAGTTGATATGGAGAAAAACCCGTGGCAGTCTTAACAGCGGTTCTATAAACCCACAAAGCAGGATATAGCATAATGTGCCAATTATTCTTGCTTTGTGTGATGGTTCATTGGAGAATGGATTTGAGTGACCTGTTCACTGCTTCTACCTGTCCATTTGCTTGAGGGTAGTGAGAGGAGGAATGCTCTTGTTTGTACCCTAACTTTGATACCAACTCTTCCATCATACGATTCTGAAAGTGCGAGCCATGGTCAGTGAAAAGCTCTTTCGGAATCCCGAACTAAGTGATAATCTGGTTGAATACGAAGTGCGCGGCTGTCTCACCGTCCAATTTAACTATAGGCATAGCCTCAGCCCATTTCGTGAAGTAATCAACAGCCACTATGATATGATGATGCCCCCCAGCTAAAGCTAGGTTGCAATCCATAAAATCAAGCCCCCAATTAGTGAAGGGACCGGCGGTGATGATGGGATGTAACGGGGCAGGTTTTGAGCGCATATTACGCGCAAACACCTGGCAAGGATGGCACCTCTTGACCACATCTACACAATCCTTAAAGATCGACGGCCAGAAATAACCCGCTCTTAAGATTTTTTGGGCTGTAGAAAGCCCAGATAGATGACCACCACACGCCCCTCCATGGAAGTCATTCAGCACTACCTTAGCCTCTTCATGAGTTAAACAATGATGTAACATGGAATCTACCCCACGGCGGTACAAAGTGTTATCCACTATGAGGTAATTCTTAGACACGTGACGTAACCGTCATCGTTCATCCCGTGAGAGGTGAGTAGGGACCTTCAATGTTTGTAAATATATAATGATATCCCCATACCATGGGTCTAAAGTTGAGATTAAGAAGATGTGCTCATCAATAAACGTATCTTCACAAACCAACTCCTCGGCCTCGCTTGGGAAATCTGATATAAGCTCTGCAAAAATTAACGATTTCTTCGATTTTGCTGAAACAAACTCGAGATCGAATTCTTGCAGGATGACAATCCATTTATTATATTTTCCCCCAATCATCCTTCAAGTGAGGACAAATTGAAATGGATTGACATGGGCTACAACCAAGGTCTGGCGAAGGAGAATATAATTTCTCAACCATTGAACCGCATGTACGGTAGCTAAGGCAAGCTTCTCAACATGAGAATAACGGATCTCCACGTCAATAAGATTCTGGTTCAGATAGTATATGACATGCTCTTGGAGCTCCTCATCCTCTTGAACCAAAACCATACCAAGCGTCTCCATGGACACGGCCACATAAAGTAGAAAATCACGGCTATAGTCTAGGGGACTAATCATCGGGGCCGATGCTAGGGATCACTTGAGCGCATCAAAGGACTCCTAGGCTCACTCATCCTAACAAAAGGTGGTGTCCTTCTTCAAAAGACACATGAAGCCTCTAGTTAAATTGGCAAAATTGACAACGAATCTCCGTAAGAAGTTTGCCATGCCTTGCAAACATTGAAGATGACGAATATTTTTCGGGGGAGACAACTGAAGTATTGCCTCAACCTTCAAAGGGTCGACTATTATACCCTCTTTAGAAACAATGAATCCTAACAAGCGACCAGACTTCACACAAAAGATGCACTTGTGAGGATTTAACCTGACCAAATAATGGAGGCACCTTTCGAATACCAATCTCAAATGATAGGAATGACGCATTCTCATACGAGAATGAGCAGCAAGGTCATCCAAAAACACTTCGATAATCGATTTGAGATCATGGAAGATCAAGGTCATAGCCCGCTGAAAAGTAACTCTGGCGTTCTTAAGGCCAAAAGGCATTTTTTGATATGCAAAAGTTCCCCAAGGACAAATAAATGCAGTCTTATGTTGGTCCTCGAGTTTAACTTGTATCTGATTGTATCCAGAAAAGCTGTGCATAAAGGAAAAAACCTTGCTACCCGTACACTCATCCAAAATCTGATCAATAAATGGTGTGGGGAAATTGTCCTTAGGACAGGCACGATTCAAATCATGGAAATCAGTACATATGCAGATCGCTCCCTGCTTCTTGTCCACCGGAAGAGGGTTTGAAACCCACTCCGTCAAGGGAACGGGATAGATAAAACCGGCTTTCAACAGTTTCTCTATCTCTGCCTTAATCGCGAGTGCTTTCCTAGGATTCACAGCATGCAAGCGTTGTCGAATAGGCTTAACATTGGGAGAAGTCTTAATCTCGTGTTCAACAATGCGAGGGTCGATACCTGGCATTTCATCATAAGACCAAGCAAAGATATCATGAAATTCTTTAAACAGCTTGGTGTATTCTTGAATCTCGGCATGGGAACATTCTGCCCCAATATAGACATTCTCTATCCTACCAGGATCGCGAGAGATATTGATAGGAATCATTGGAGATATATTTTCCATGTTTCCATCAGCCATCAGACCAGGAGAGCTTAATGGAACCATAGGACTACCAACTCTCTCACTAAGAACCTCCCTAAATTCCTCGTGCTCCAAGCGGTCAAGCTCGGGAAGAAAGTAAGATCTATGATGGAGCTCTTCCCATGGTGGCTCAACTCCCGACATGGCCTCAATAATCGCTTCATCTGAAGGAAAAACGCTATCAAGGCAGTCGTGCACGTGAGAAGACTGTACTGCCCATGCAGGCAACACATAAGGGTCCTCCTCCTCCATCCGCAAAGATGAAGGACTGAGCTCTACAACACACCCTACATTAGCTTGATAAGCTACCATAGTTGCAGGCAATGGCACGTCCGTCACGATGGGATCACTCGAGGTACTCGGTGTAGGAAGAATCCAAGGATATTCCATATGACTCGTGCGAAAAGACACCGATCTCATAGATGTCAAAGCCTCACCGGAACTAGACCCTATCATAAGGATAGGTGCAAGACAACTAAAACTTCCCATGAGGGATGGATACATGCCCACACCCACACTCCCAGTTGCCGGTTGAGAGTGCTCTATAGTCGGGATCGAAGCTCCCGAAGATGCGATAACAGACGGATTCTTGAATGATGTTTGATCAATCGTAAATATCTTCCCATTAAATGGAAAGCATACAATGCGAAATAGTGAAGAAGCTACGGCTTCATACTGTACATCCAATTCCTACCCAACAAGAGATTGTAGTCAAGGGGCGCATTAACCACCTCAACCTCTATTGCAACGGTCTTCCCTCCCAAACGAACCTTAAGGGAAGGAAGTATCCCATGCAGTTTAAATGATCTCCCATCAAATGCAGTCAATATGGTCGTCGATTTATACAACTCAAGGGAACCTAAACCCTTCCAACACGATAAAGACATCACAGAAGCAGCAACGCCTTCATCAATCACAGTGCGATTGACGGTCATGTTAAGACATTCTACGTGAATCAAAAGAGACACATAGTAAGGCAAGCGAGGCTGAAGTCCTGCGGTTTCAAATTTAATCACGGAGGAAGAATTATCATCATTCACACCAAGGGCAGAAAACAAAGCCTTCCTTTGTGAAGGACAACTCTAAAGTACTTCTAGTGCAGACATCGCACAAGGAGTGTGGCCCAAATCCTCGATAACAGAATAGTTCTGGGCGGCTCGGGCATTAGGATTGTGCCCCGAATGCATAAGGACTCCCTTAGGAATGCGAGGTGCAGCTTCAGGTTTATCCACAGGTTTTTCAATACGCAAAGGAGTCCCTGGTGGATCAGGTTCCTTTCCTGGGTTGGGTTGTGATGAACCATAGTCCTTCGCATGAGTCAAAACTGTCACATGCCCCAATTTTGTAAAATAATGTTATCTTATTTTGATATTATTCCCAAACATTATGTTAAATTTAATGCTAAGTGGAAACTGATGACTCAGCAAAGTCAAGGATGTGGAATGTAATTCTGAATATTTAATTTTTAA
Organism: Pseudotsuga menziesii; assembly: GCA_001517045.1. NCBI lineage: Eukaryota > Viridiplantae > Streptophyta > Pinopsida > Pinales > Pinaceae > Pseudotsuga > Pseudotsuga menziesii. The sequence continues at coordinate 205,000 of LPNX011063078.1, forward strand.
TAAATAAAAGTGGAGACAACAGCCTGGGAGGGTTGTTAAAAAGAGTGTTACCGGTCAAGTGGTGGAAGGAACTAGGTGGAGAGCAAAAAGACAAGTGGCAACATCCTCAAACACTTCCTATGTTGCAAGTGGCAACTTCCCTACATTTGGGGTCATGATCCCCCAAGAAAGTGGGATCAGAGCAGGTGGCTCAATTAATGACAACTAACCCAAAAAGACCTAGGCAATCTTTTTAGAAGTACCCAATGTAGAGAGCTGAGGCTGCTCATTCCAAGAGAAGAATCATTCAGGCGAATGCACTTCAAGGAAATCATTGGGAAAGGGAAATTTAAGGAAGGTGTTTGAGGGGTAAACTGCAGGAAGTTGATCTAGTATAGCTTTGCAACTGAAAGATCTTACTGCAGTATGCAGAGTTGGTATTGAGTCTCAGGACTGGTACTTTGTTGATTGATCCACCTAGTTCTAGCCAAGCAGACCAGAATAGGATCGCGAGTCCTGAGAAGTTGTTGTTTGAGCACTCTCCAGGAGTTGGTAGGGAGGAATGGCCTTCCATTGCTGTTGTCGTCCAGCTTAAAAGATAGGTTTCATTATCTTTTAATTCATGTGTTATAGTTTATCTCTATGTATGATCAGTAAATGAATGATGTTATGATATGCTGTGTTATAACCTCTTAGTTATTCTAGACTAAATCTGTACTGTGATGAAAGATAAATCCTACCTGTGTTTTTCCCCATCTGGAGTAATCCATATCATACTCTAGCACAGGTAGTTTGTTTAAGTAAATGAAGTATGGTAGGATTATAAATGAATTGAATACTTATGTTCAGAGTAATGAAATGTTACTTTTCAGTAGATAGATGCCTTCTAGAAAGATTATTAATTTGTTTGCAGACATGTCATTTGAAATAGATTGTGCAAATAGCATGTTAATATAGAATATTACTCATAGTATTGATTGACATTAGTAGGTAAATTTTATCAATTATTTTCTACACAGTCTTTATTTACATAAATTGTACTTTTACTTGGAAATAGAAGAATTAGTCTTATCAACTCAAAGTTAATAGTTTATGTTAAGAATAGATATAAATATAGTAGTGATAGCTTTTCCTTAGTAACAATTAATCTTCCTGTATCTATTTGAACTACAGTTAAATAATATGATAAAGGTTACAGTAGTCTTTACTGAGCTTTAATTAGCTAAAAGACAGTAGTAACTTAAGGTCTTAGGTTAATACTATAAACTATTTTTATACTTTTGTAGAACTGTGTAAATATAAAGAATACTGATAGGTATGGAGGTTCTTTTAACTTTGTATTCTAAGTAACCCACATATACAAATTGAATTTAAAACTAACACAAAGATTACAGACTACCTTCAGTCATAACCACTATATAAACAAGAACCAACAGAAGCTTAAGAATGTATGTTATACTTAAATAATAGTATTATAAATATAAATAATATTATTATTATTCTTAAACAATGACAATTATAGGTTAATAATTTATAAATACAAATTAAAGAAAAAACTGTATAACATTAATAAAAAGTACAAGGTAATAACATAGGAAACACTATCCTATCTAAAATAGAAGGGAGTAAACCCTAGCTCATGTTATGAGCATAAATTATAAATATTTTAGTACTTTAGTAACCTAGGTTTTACTTAGGTTAATTTCTTTTAAAATTATTGACTAATAAGTGTAATTGTATTTATAAAAGAAACAGAGTCTATTAATAAACAACATACATCTAAATGTCGGGGTTCAAACCCTTTAAACTAATACATTACTATTCCAGACATAATAATCCTAAGAGTAAAATAAACCAAACAAGGGTTTTATAGGTCAAACCCTAACCTGCAAATTTCATCAAATAATCAAGATTTACATCACGACTGTGAGTACAGCTTTCAAAATTTAACATATAAAAACCTAATAAATACTCAAACAGACTTCAACTTCATTAATATTCAAAAAGAGTATAAACCCTAAATTTTATAGAGTACAGCTCAGCGGCTAGCAATCAAAAACAAGTTGCAACGAAGCTATCTTCGCAAATGTACATTCAAAACTGACTGTGAAGCCAAGCTTTGACCAAAAACACTACACTCACAAAGCGCATCCACCCTATCAAGGGTTTAATTTTAAACATGTTTATAAGTAACCTGTAAGAGTAAAAACACAATATAACTCGTGGCAAGACGAGAAAGGGTATTCAAACCTTGGGTGAGTCCAACGACCACCCCAACTGCATTTAAGGAGAGAACCCATCTTTCAGACCACGGGGCTTACCCGAGATGGAGCCACGAGCCATGGCTGTCGCAAGGGTTGTCTTCTTATCCCTATATGAGCTGCACTTCAATGAGCACCTACAGCAAGTGTAGCCCTTGTCAAAAATCACCTTACGTGCAAAAAAAACTTGAAAGTATTTCTTTACTGAAACTTGCTATGTATAAAAGAAAGGTTTATGTAATCTTTACCTGTCACGGGGAGTATGGTGAGCCATTTTGCGAGCACCATCACCTATAAACAGCACGGTGGAGAACCTATCAACTCTCAAAACCTCACACAGTAGCAAGCTACGAAGAGCCGAGAAGAAAATTGAAGAATCACCAAACTAAACAGACTTTGGGGAGAAGGTTTCACAGGCAGTAAAATGCAAACAGCAAGAAGAACAACTCCACGATTGACAGAGAAAGACTAGTAATCAAAACCACTCATTGGAGGACGGAGGCAGCAAAAAGTCATGGTATAAGGCGACGGTAACCAATAGAACGACGGCGGCCATGGAAGATGAGCCCAAGCAACCCTGGAGTAGCGTAAACCGCGGGACAATAATGCATTAGGTTAGGTTTCCAGAGTGTTTTATATTTTCCACACATGGACAGGGTTCCTCCACGTAGCCATAAATTTATTCAAACAATGAGGGTCATGATCCATAGTTCCTGCACGAAGACATTATATTATTGTTTGATTTTTGCAGCGTGGGGTAAACTATATCAACAGCCCAATAATTTGGAGCCAAATCTCTAATCATCTACATTATGTATTATATGAACCTAATCACCAAATTATTATCATGGAGAGTTTACGTTGACCAAGCATGGTGTCACGTATAACCATAAACATAAACCCGACGTGGAATAAGCCAAAACCCTTCATACAACAACATATATTGTTTTATAATAAACATTACCATAACGAGTTAAGCGATGGCATAACCATTTTCTAACTTTGTTTTAATAAGATAGAAAGAATAGGATATATATTATGTTTTTAGATTAGGACTTAGTTAAGTCTTTAGTATAGTTTTACTAGAGTGCATGATAACTATTACAAGACTGTGGCGACTCTAGTAGAAAAGCATTAAGACCCTTGAGTTGTTCCTTGCAAACTTGAACACGATGAAGGTTGGGATTTGAGTGCTTGGTAAGTTAACCATTGATATACCACTCATTTTTATAGCTTGGGCATAGTAAACCCTTTTTACTTTAAGAATATTCTAAGTCTAACATTTATAGATAGTATCCTATAATAATGCTGAGAAGTTAAGGTTAGAATTGAATACGTGAAAATAACAAACTTTTGTAGATTGATGGCTCATCAAACAAGTCAATTATGCATAACTAAGAATTATAAATGAACTAATATAATAACTCCCATAGCATCGAAGCTATGAAGTAGTACAAATTTAAAGATAAAAGTATTATCACAAAATTATGTCGTATAGTTTATGCGACATTACTTTGTTAATACTTGGGCGTATTTCCTATTTGGCTTTATGTTCATACAAAGTTTCTAGTGGACAGTAAGATAATGACAGAGATAAAACTGATGATAGGAATAAGGACGATCCTATTACATTTTCAAAAGTAAGTAGAACTCAGAGTTAAACTTGGAAACAAAGTATGGGTAGCCTTAAGCTCTTGTAGAAGAGTATGATGGTCATAGTTACTACACTCAAAACTTCTTACTGTTTATAAGATAATAGGCTATGAGTACCCTATAGAAATAATTTAAGGGACAATGATTATACAGGCAAGACAAGATATTATTGCAAAAATATTGTCAAGAAAACAATGTTTATGAGTATTACTAACCACTTAGACTAAAGAAGAAATACACATATCTGAGATTCTAGTGATAAAGTCGCAATTATGTTGTACTGTCATTACACTTTTTCCAAGCTTGTTTATTTGAACAACTGATGAAAATCAAATGATTTTACCTTGCAGGAGCTGTCTAGTGTTTAGCAGCTTATTTTACTAAGCTTTTTAATTTGCAAACAAAATACTACTGACACTAATAAATCTTTTAAAAATATATACTCAATCGATCATACCTGTAAAAACCTGTAAGAAACAGTATTCATCTGCGTTAGCACGAATGCTAAGTAAGCCCCGGATTTAAAAGTAGATTCCACCTATTGACATAAAAGAGCTAATCAGTAAACTGAAGCAAATAACACACAAAAAGATTTTAATCTTGCTACGAAAAATAAACTGTTAAGTTATTGTAGAAACCAATTACTTAACTGATATTTAGGCCAACTGTTAGCTGTTAGTAGAACCGCAGGTTATAACATTTATTGTTAACTCAAAAATTTTAAATTTTAGTGAAAATTTGGGGTTGTGACAACAACTTTTGCAGCACGTACCATGTTAATGCAACCACGACCACTACCCTCCGGCGGATCCTGATCACCACCAGACTGGTCATGGGTCCTCGAGTTCATATTTTGATTATGAGGTAAAGGTTTAGTCAACACAACTGGGCCCTGTGCTAAGAATCTCGAGGCTTCATCGATACGAGGGCACAAGTAAGTGAGGTGATCCTCCTTACACAACTTGCAACGAAATTTAACCTTACGTTTAGCTTGCTTGTCCCCCCCAGCATTACGGGTGTTCTTGTCATTATTATTAGCATTTTCATTGCTATTCCCACCCTTACGATTATTCTTACCCTTCTTTTTATTCCGTTTGGGCTACTGGTTACCCTTCTGGTCCGACGATTGCACTGAAAGCACACTCGTCATTTGGGTAGGTTGAGACGAAGCTGTGGCTTGTCTCGAAGCAGATTGGTTGATTAACAATTGACTAACTTGTTTCACAACCAAATCCGTAGGTTTAGCACTCACACAACCAACAATGCCATCGGCATGTGGTCCAGGTTTAACTTTGGGGTCGAAACTAGAACGCGGAGCATTGGGAATGATCTCATATAACAAACCGAACTGAGCATAAATCAAATCCAATTCCTGCGCCCTAAAAATGGCATGTTCCTCATTTTGCACTTCGGATGTACAAACATCCTTCGCTATATACGGAAATAACAACTTAAGGAACCATTCGAGGAGGAATTCCGGCAGTATAAAGGGTTTAATTAACCTCTTCTGTCTACACCACTCTTGGATATGATCCGAGATATGTGTGGCTTTATCCTGCCGAAATGTCGACAAGGGTTCTGTACCAACGTCATAATGCACTGGTAGCTGGAAGTGGTTAAGAAAAGTCATCGCTAGGTCGTCGAACAAAGCGAATGCCCCCCTAGGTAGCTCTATATACCATTTCACGGCAGGCCCTGTAAGGGTGCGTTTAAACAACCTTAAACGGATTGAGTCCTCGTGTAAGGAATTCGAAGAGCACCATAGGTGAAAGGTAGTAACATGTTCACTCGGATCCTCTCCCGGTTTGCCCTCGAATTTGGGTATGTCCGAGGGAAGCTTAGTAGGGATAGCTGGCCAAGCCGGGTCATGAGCTACAGGATCATTCATCAATCTCGACAAGTCAGGAAGATTCAGCGTTGCGAGGAAAGGGAGCCTGGGATGAGTAGGTCAATGGACCACTCCCTGATAGTTCTGAGTCACATAGGTCTGATTACCATAACCACCATGGCCTTGGCCATAGTGCCCTCCTCCCGTTTGACCCGTATAGGGTGGCATGGAAGCTCCATAGTGTGGTGTACCTTGACTATTCGGAGCTACAAAGCCGTAATTTGGAGAATAAGTGGGTTGTTGATACCCGCCCCCATAAGGTGAAGAACCATGTCCATACTGCGTCCCATAATAAGGTCCACAAGTCATCGCATGCGATGTCCCATGATACACTCCGTAAGTAGGAATATACGCTCCAGAAGTAGGAATATACATTCTGGAAATAGGAATATATGCTCTGGAAGCAGTAACATGACCTCTAGAAGTATGAACATGACCTCCTGAAACCACAGGCGGTACTTGAACTTGAGACACAACTGGTCGAGTAACTACAGTACGGACATGACTCGTAGCAACATTCCGGCCCGAAGGACCACGTGAATGAGGTGGAGGGTGAACATTCAAAGAACTAGGGACAGAGGACGAAGGGACCTGTGTAATTATATACGTGTTATTCCCCATCGTCACTCATCTCGAATCTGGTATCCTAATAGGATCACTAACCCTAGACCTAGGAGGAATATGTGATGTAGCTTCCACCGTCGGGATGGAAGGTGCAATGTGACTTGTGCTCCCAAACCTCTCTGCATGGTAAGGAATGAGAGTGCCCCCAGGCATAGTGTTAGGTTCAAACTCAGACTCGACATGGAATGCCAAATCATGTGTGGGAAAACCAGACATACCATAACTAGTGCTCACGGGTTCAAAATGAGTCTCATCATCTTCCGGCATTCCATACCGGCGATGCGTCAATGTGGGATCAACACTAGAGTAAGTAGGTCTATCATGAAAAGTACTTATCTCAGAAATTACAGGACCTAACTCAGTCAAATCATGTGAAGGATCATAGTTAAGAGTAAACTCCCTATCTTCCACTTGAATGGGAGAAGGTGGTTCAGGAATACCTTCTACATGGTCTCCCATCATGTGTGAATCAATGTGCGAAGTAATCTGCCTGGACTATCTATTTCTTTCTCCCAAAGGAGGAGGAGATGTAGAAGGCGGAAGTTCTGCTAAATGATGAGAATGACGAGAGCTGCACCCAAATCCACAATAACTCAAAAAATATAAAAGACTCTCTATCTACGCAAACCCTAGGCAAGCTAACGTGCACAAAGCAATCACCAAGAAAATCTAAAGCCAAACACAAGCAATCAAGGGTAGGATAAGTGAGCTCCTGAATGAAGCAGGTATGCCTCACCTAGGAGAGGCTTGAGACTCCCATACACAACAAGTGGAGGTACATAACCAATTATTGTGGCCCTCAGCTTCAACACGTAAAGCGACTGTGCTGTCCGACCCCAACCTGACCGGGACACCCGCAGAATAACCCCTGCAAAGTACCCCCTCGATATCCTAGGTAAGGCCACTAAGGTCACCTTAATATAATCAATGCTCAGGCGGATAGTCACAAAGCCCGTATGGGCAGGGTAGCAAAGCCCGAAACTCTCAAAAGAGCCCCCAGATACGAATACAATCCTGGAAATATCTCCGGTGCTACTCAGTTATGACTAGGGGTCATCCCAATCAATAACCGCTCACACTGCCTCGTGCTTAACTCCCTTTTGAGAGGAGGATCCTGAGAAACACTAGTTATACCAAGGAATTTCACACACTCACCTGGACAGACACATACATGTTGTTGTTTAGTGGTCTTGGAGAATTTACTCACAATGAACTATTCCAAGACCCTAAAACCTAATCTTGTTGGTGAACCCTATCAAATAAAATAGTGTAGTTCATTTTAATTAAGCGTTTATTTTAATTGGCTTTATTACTCAAAAGAGGTATATGGCCGTGCAACTAATGGCATTATGACACAACATGGAGCAAAATGCACACCTAAAAATCAATGCAAATGCATTGTGTCCATGAAAAAAAGGGTATGCTAACACGTGAAATGCACAATTTTCTTCAAATGATAATTGCAAGCTTTTCTATATGAAATCCTGACTAAGACTATAAAGCAACTCTAGCGCAAGTACTATGCAAAATGCAAGATGCAATGCATGATGATAAGCAAATATTTTTTTATTTTTTGAAATAAAAATGAGATATTAAAGCAAAAGAATGGCTCTACAACCCCCAGACTCTGCAAGCACACTAGAGTAGCACTCAAGCAAAGTACTAAGGTAAAAGAAATCTAATGCACTAATCCCAAAACAAAAAATTGAAAATGCCATGACAAGAACATTCTTCAAAAAAGAAATTTTACCCTAAAAAAAACGTCTCTTGTCAGAAATAGAGGTGTATACAGACTCTAGCAGTATCAAAGGAGACTCAGCAATTATCAAAATTCACCCAGCAACCATCCAACTTCCTCTTGAAGGCAAAACTAAGGGCATATGCGACTGTTCGTAGTAAACCCGCGTGTGTACGCGGAAATAGCAGTGAAACCCGCGTATATACGCGACTGTGAGTTAAAAATTCGCGTATAGGAAGAAAGGTGCATCAAAATAAAGGCAAACAAACAAGCCGAGACAAACTTCACACCAATCAGACACTACCAGGCAAACATGCCCCCAGACCCGACACAGAAACAAGAGAAAAAGAGCAATTCAAAGTCATTGAATGCCAATAGAAAACCCCCAAAGGACAACTACTAGGAACTCCCCAGCGGAGTCGCCAATTCTGTTACGGAGAGAAATTCCTATGGCTTGGGGTACCACAATAGACAGCTTGACTCCAAAAATCAATCTTTTCCAATATGCAATAGAAATCAAATATCTAACACTAAAGGATCAGACCTCGTGCCTTATTCCGGACGATTGAAGTAGATCCCAGTTGAGCTTTCCAACTTCAGCTTGAATTGATGAATCACTTCCTCAACAACAAGTAAACAAGATAAGCATACTATATATATTGGTGTTAGATCTATTCTAGCATATATAATCAACAATGTATAAGCATTTGAAATCATCCATGGATAAAATATTCATTCAAACATACATTATTGGACAAGAAAAGATATTTCTATTAATATAAAATCAGAGATTACAATGGATACAACCTCTGTCGACATGTCTACGAATCGGAGAAACTGAATCCCCCACTTGGGCCTCCACCACCTCAATCCTCCATCTCTTGATAGCAAGCTCACAAGCAAAAGGCAAGCTTGGGAAGAACACAAAAGTGCTCCAAGGGACAAAGGGATGCAGAATCAAGCACAAGTTCCGGCAACAATGGACTATAGTTTCTTTGCTCTCAATTCTCTTATGTCTTCAATGTATCCAAAGAGTTCCTTATATATATTTTCAAAGGGGTAATGAAAGGTCGAGTCTGAGCGATCTCAAGGCATATGGAAGGCCAGGAGTCAAGTGAGTCAGATCCATGTCAAGGAAAACTCCAAAAGGATTTGGATTTTGTACACATCCCGATGTACGTGGTTTTAGGGGTCAAACCCACGTATGTACACGATTAGGGGTTTAAAAGTCGCGTGTATTAATTTTCACATGTTTATAGGGATGGTCAAGGAAACATCAAAGAACAAAAAATGGTCCAAGGGGTCTAAGGAGTCTGCAGAGGGACAGGGGAAGGCCATACAAGTGTGATTCACCTGGAGTGGTAAAATCAACTATTTTGCAACCTTCTTGACCTATGGAGAGGTTGGTCCTCCATAGCTAAAAATTTGACTCACACACACCTAAAGGCCAACTAAACATAGACAAACCAAACAACACTCACTAAAAATATCCTAAATCCACACAGACACAGTAGATATAAGATATTCCTTCTAAAGGAAAGCCTGGGATGATTAGGGCCTAGGTCCAACCAGCGAAGACTAATAGATGGTTACTTGGCATCCTATGAAGATGTTATTGGGCACAAGCACTGGAATCACCCAACCTCCCTCCCACGTTGTCTATTGGGGTTACCTTCCAAGTCCGTCCAAGGTATACTGTAAATAGCCTTCCAGTATCACCTGTGTATGATCCCTAATGTCAAGAGACTAAAGGCTACCACAACTACACTGAGAGTCCGACGGAACACTCGCAAGCCTGATCCTTATGCATGGGCAGGGTAGCAAAGAACGAAACCTTGTTAGCATCGGCACCGCACGGGGCCCGAGAGGTGGTATTGACAAGATCCCAAAATGCATAAAAATCCTAATATACACTCGAACAAGGAATCAGAGGGTTATCTCCTCAACCAGGTACTTACGCGGCCTCGTGCTTAACTCCTGTGTGAGAGGAGCTTTCCAGTTGGTCTCATGTAGAGGAGGATTTACCTAATGAAAGGCCTACTATGTTTGATATGAAATTCTTATGGATAGTTAAAACTCCCTAGTCCACAAGCCTAGCCTAAACTAGTTGATGTATAAGCCTAGAAAAAAGAAACTTACTAGTAAAATTTTAATTAATCGTTCTTTTATATAGGTTGTATTTAGTCAAAGGTAGTGAGGTGAGACTATATGATATTATGGACTTGGCAGAAAGAAAGCAAAAATGATGTAGAAAACAATTTCAAAGCAAATTGCAACTACTATGCCAATTTTTCTTTTATTTTTCTTATAAAATGAAATCTAATGAACTTTTCAAAATAAAGAGAGAAACTACAAAACTTTAAAAAATTATTTCTGTTGAAAAATAACGAAAAGAAACAACTAAATGAAATCTAATGCAAAAAGTGCAAAAAGATTTTGTCTTCTCTTTTCAAAAAAATTCAAAAACTATAATCCAAGTAAATGCAAACTAAGTGAGTTTGAACAATCTAAGCATATAACAGTAAATGATGCAAACAAACCCTATAGTAACACACTTCACCCAAACAGGAAGAAATGGCACAAAACCTAGACTTTGCGGAACTATCAAATAAAATACTAATAGATCACAAATGACAAGAATGACTACCTCATACCACCAACAATAGTACAGAGTATACAGTGTTTCAAAGGACTGGTCAATGACCTAAAATGCAAGCACTCAAACCCAAACAAACCAAGTAGGAGGACCTAACACATTCACCAATGAAGAAAGTAGAACACAAAAACACTCAAGGACTTGACTAATCAAGTAACTGTGAAATGTACAGACCTAAGACTATAGTATCATCTCAAAACAGAACCTTCACAAGCATATGAAAGATCATAAAAATAGGTACAAGCAAGAACCCTATAGACTTACATATTGTTATAAAGGAAACCCGCGTATGATATGTGACTGTCCAAAAAGCAAGCCGCTTATACAAAGTGAAACATGCGACTGTCACCGAAGCAACCCGCGTATACTGTCAAAATTTTCAAAAAAGAAAAGCAACTAACAGACAGGCCCTGAACATGCAATACTATAAATCAAAGATACAATCAAAACAAGTCACAAACAAAATTAGACAGAGAAAAAACTAGTCATGAAGCCTAAAGAGAGGGAATCCCCAGCGGAGTCGTCAATTCTATTGTTCAGGAAAACAGAGCCTTATAACCTAGGGCCTCTGGGGTTACCAACTTACTAAACTAACTTACAGACAATCAGCCATTTCAGAATTTTAAATAGGAATTGGAAGAAACCTGGGCATACCTTATTTATGACGGTCGATCCTAGATTTTCTTCTCCTCTTCAAGTTGCTTCTACAGCTTCCAAGGTATCTCCAATCACCTACAAAGAACAAGATCTTCCTACAATATCTTATATATTATATCAAAGATTAATGAAATAACATAGTTATAATGAAACAATAAGATAATTCAGAAATCACAATATATAAGAGTGCAAGGACACAATATTGGAAGAAGAACTTTCTTTATTAATAAACAAGTGTGGTGAGATTACAACCCAACATCTGAGACAAGTGCTCCTCTGCAAACCAAGGACACTAAGTTCTGCTGCTCCAAGATATCTAAAGGAAAACCACCAGCATAACTTTTCTCTACTAAGTATGATTTATTAGCCTCAACCCCTAGCCTCTATTTATACATGAGGAAAGAGAGAGGTTACGAAGGTTGAGATGGTTGAGGACATTGGGATAGTTATGATTAAGGGCCCAACCGTCCTCTAATAATCGAGTTTATATTTTTTAACTCTGAATTAAGGCATACACAACTATGTATACTGGCAACTCGTGTATGATATGTGACTTGCTTTAAGGAAACCCATGGGTACAAGCCCTAATGATATATGCATGAGTTGCAATGCACATACTCGTGTATGATACACGGGTTGCTATGAAAATAGTTGTGTATTAAACCCTAATGTCCAAACAAAAATATATCTAGCTTGTAAAGTGATGATGTATCAAAGGTCATGCCCATCTATAGTGTTTTGGCTACTTCAATCCAGTTTGTCCTTTTGTGTGCTGACACATTGGGTGTCAATACTTAGACAAAGAAGTGTCATTTTACATGATAACACCACTTCACAAGGGTCTCTCATATCAAGGAGAAACTAGAAGCCATTGGAGACAATGTCAAAGAACTGGAAGTAGAAATGACAATCTTGAATGGTCTCCTAAGTTCGTGGGAATATTTCATTCAAGGGATTTGTTCTAGAAGGAATCTCACCTTTGGAGGATTGCACATAAGAAGAAACTCAATTGATATCAAAAGAAGAAGAGATGGATGAATATGACAATAAATCCCTAACAACTCATGACAATAATAGAAAGAACAACATTCTCGCAAGAATAAAAACATTTTAGAAGAAGGACCTCTCACAACTCAAAAGTTTCACTTGTGTTAGGACACTTCGCAAAAGAATGTCCCAAGAAGGAATAATGGAAGGATCATATGATCGAGAAGTACCAGTCGATCATGTTTGGATATGATTTCAAGACCTAAAGGGAAGTATGTAATCAAGCATACAACATATGGAAACATCAAGAGATACAAAACATGGTTCATGGTTTCTCTCAGAAAAATGGAGTCGATTATGGTAAAACATTGCTCTCGCGATCAAACACATCTCTTTAGTAGTGGATATTACACTAGACAATTGGTGTAATCTAAGTAGAAGGATAGATCGAGCAACCTCTAGGATTTGGGACTCTCTATAGAGACTCTCTTGTGCACATAAGGATTTGTAGAAGCTCAGAAGGCACCCATGGGATAGCACATACAGTTACATGAGGAGCTTGAGGATCACCTAGAGTGATGGAGATCTCAAATTTTCTTATAAGATTGAATATGGAAGCCTACAATGGATGAGAAGTTCATAGATGGGTGCAAGAGGAACTTGAAACAAAGTTTGAATGACCTTGAGAGGCAACATAAATGGATACATAGAAGATTAGCAACAAAGGAGGCCATATATCACTCCAATGCAGAATGTCATGATGTAGAGAGTACAAGATGCAAAGTGAGGATGGTGCTGCACTTCAGAGGGAGTGACTATAGTAGATCTCAGAGTTAGAGAATCTTGACATGAATCTTGGGATTAGAGGTATGGTGAAATCTAGAGGATATTTTCCTTGGCCAAGGAAAATATGCATTCAAGACCTTGAAGATGTTTGATATGTTGGGCTATATCTACACCGATGGAATCTAATTTGAAGTTGTTATGTAATCCTACCTCAAATATAGTTGATGCCATGGTCCATAGGAATATGTTTGGTTCATTGATGTACATGACAAACACGAGTTTGGATATTTACTTTGCGCAAGTACATGGTGGAGAGAAGACATGTTCACATGGTTGCGCCACCTGAAGGATACAATTGAGGATGGACTCAAATATGCAAGAGATCATAGGATCTACTAGCAAGGATATGACTAACTCCAATTGGGTTGGTAGTGCGACAAATAGGAAGATCACTTCAGGTTTCTACTTCAGTATGGAATGATTTCTTGGTTAATCAAGAAGCAGATGAATGTAGCACCGAGTAGAGCTGAGGCAGAGCATATTGCAAGTTGTTTAGCAAGTTTTGATGCAATATGGTTTTGGAAGCTACTTGTAGGAATGTTCAATGAAAACTTATGTACTATGACAACTAGAGTTTTATGAATCACATGAATAAGACTCTGAAGCTACTAGAGTCAATGGAACTGTTATATGACATCATTGATGCAGAATCTTCCTTCATGAAGAACCAACTAAGAAGAAATTAAGGGAAGATTGATCAAGTGATGAAGAATATGCAGTTTGATCAAGAATAATTCTATTGGTGAAGACAAATATCAAGTTCTTATCCATTTCAACTTTGGATAAGAATTGATGCATTTGAAGGGCATACAAATTTAGCACCTGTACACAATCCTATGTAATCTATGGTATAGAATACTTGTTCAAAATTTCCAATCATGATCAAGATAGGCACAAATCCTCGGAACCAGACGATGAAGTAGAGCATGTTGTTCGAGACTCCAGTAATTCCTACAAGGAGACAGAGATCAGGAGGGAGTCTACCAAACAAAAAATATAAGTCTTTGAATTATCATTTCCTATATATCTAGTTGCTTAAATAATATTGTTTAGTTATGTACATAGTTATGTTGCTAGATTTAGGAAATGTATTATGCATGTTAGAGTGTTTGCATTGATGATCAGTATACTACTAATATGTATGTGATGGGTAAGTGTCATATGGTGTTGTACAACATTCCATTGCTACTTATCTAGAATGAAACCTCTTTTTTGACATGTTGGGATAGTGCACACTCTTAATAATGTTCAGGCAGAGATGGGAGGCATCTTGAAAGTTACCATATGTATATGGATATGGAGGAATGTTGTATTAACTGAAATAATTGCATGATTCTATGACATATATATTTATGCATAAGAATTTGTCATTATGAATATGTTTTGAAGATTATGAAATGTTTCTAACCATGAAATTGTATTTGACTTATAGGAAGGATTGTATGCAATCACCTACAAGAGAAGAATGATGAAGTTGTGGATGTACAAGAGAAGAATGATGTTGTTGCAGATGTATGATGAAATTGTGGATGTATAAGAGAAGAATTATTTTTTTGCAGATGTACGATGAAGTTGCGGATGTACAATGGAAGAATAATGAAGTGACCAATGTATCGATTAAGCCCCTACCTTGTTGATGTATATGTAACTTCGGAATGTATTCTTCTATGTATCTTATATATTGTAACCCGATGTTTATTCCGGGATGTCTCTATTATGTATTTGAGTC
>LPNX011063078.1:227136-262073 GCA_001517045.1 Pseudotsuga menziesii
CTTGTGTAAAGTTTGAATACTTTCGAGACAAACTTAATATAGTCCAAAAGGACCTCCATTGAAAGAGGGAGAGATGATGAGGATGTGGATATGGTGCCTGTTATAGTGGTGTGGCAGCTTAGTCTAGGATTGGTATGTGATCCTACTAAGGCCTAGTTGATACAATTAGGATTGGTATATCAATGGTGACAAGGCTTGTTTGATCCTAGGGAGATTAGTATGTCTATCTAGGGTTGTTTGTCCCGAAAGGGTTAGTAAGCCAGACAAGGATTTTTTGGTCCCCAGGTAGATCAGTATGTTTGACTAGGTTTGTTTGGTCCAAAAGGATTAGTAAATCGAACAAGGCTAGTTAGGTCTACTACAATTTCCACGGTCATGTTGCTTCAGATGGTTCTAGCACTTTGTGTTGATGATGTGGTTGTGGTTCCAACACTCTGTGCTAATGATGTGGTCATGGTTCCAACACTCTGTGTCGATGATGTGGTTGTGATTCCAACACTTTGTTTTGATGATGTTGATGTGGTTGTGGTCCCAACACTTTGTGCTAATGATGTTGATGTGGGTGTGGTCCCAACATTTTGTTATGATGATGTTGATGCGGTTGTGGTCCCAACACTCTATGTTGATGATGTTGATATGATTCTGGTCCAAGCACTCTATGCTTATGTTGATGATGATGATGTTGTCTTAGCATTTTATGCTAATGATGATGATGTTGTTCCAATATCTCTATGCTGATGATGTTGATGATTATCTAGCATTTATTTGTTGATGATGATGTTCCAACATATCTATGCTAATGATACAAATGATGATCTAGCATTTATTTGTTAATGATGTTGTTTTTAACACTAAGATGCTAATTATGTTGTTGTTATCCCAGTATTCATATATTGATGTTGTAGATGATGATGATGTCCTAGTATTCAGATACTAATGATGTTGCAGATGATGATGATGTCCAAGTATTCACATACTGATGATGTTGCAGATGATGATGATGTTCAATGATGATGATGTTTCATGATGATGATGCTCTATGATAATGATGTTCCATGATGAAAAAAATGTTCCACGATGATGATGATCTGTGATGATGATGTTCCATGATGATGATGCACCGTGATGATGATGCTCTATGATGATGATGTTCCATGATGATGATGCACCGTGATGATGATGCTCTATGATGATGATGTTCCAAAATGATGATGTTCTGTGATGATGATGTTCCATGACAACGATGTTCCATGATGATGATGATGATGATGTTCCATTACGATGCTACATGACAATGTTCCATGATGATTTTCCATGATGATGTTCCATGACGATGTTCCATGTTGATGTTGATGTTGATGAGAATGTACCAAGTTGATGTTGTTCCAGACACATGATGTTGTTGTTCAAAACTTCCTATGACATATAGATTCACCAGTTGTTCAAAAATTCCTATGTTGTTGCTGATGATGATGTAGAATACCTTCTTTGTTAAGAGGGAGTGTTGAAAGAAATGTATCTTTGGAAGATATTCTATTGTACTTTTATTGTATTCCTCCTTTGGAGATGTTATTCCTCCATTCAGAGATGTCCTTGATGTAGTCCATGTAAAAGTCATGAGGTAAAACCTATGTTGTAAGTCGGGGCAATAATACCCACAAAAGTATTATATAAAATGTATTTTGAGTATCCCTAGGAGAGGTCGGCCTAGCAAGGTCCAGAAGTCAGCCCTGTTGGACCAAATGGTCATGCAACTAACATATATTGAAATACCCCAGTTTTGACCCCATGGTATTAAAATTGTACATGATGTATGTATTGTATTTAAACCATGGCAAGGAGCTCCAGGCCAAGGCCCTGCCATTGATTTGGTGTTTTATGTATCGGCGATCAAGGTTGATGTCAATGGTTCTCGTGCTGGTCAGGCACTGTATATTTTTGAAATATCATGTAAATATGCAATTTAATAAAATACCACAACTAGCTATGCGCTGCAAGGAAAGAGATGGGGGCATGATTTCACAAGGAATAGGGAGGAGAGTTAGTCAAACCCCTGAGCCATAGGGGGAGGCCAGATGTCAATGGGAGAACCCATAAAACCTCAGCTACTGTTGGGTAAAATATGCACTATCTAATTCAACACTTAATTGTCAACCTGGGAAGGTAGCTTATGAGATGCAAACACTATATGTGTAGGATTGAAGGCTTGAACTAACCTAAGCTAACTAAAGATGCAAATGCACTAACATGCAACTATATGATTTTAATCTACATGCATGACTTTCATAATTCAAATGCAAGAAGTTAATCTATCTATGAAAATAGGAAATTAACTAAGAACTTGAAAATTAACTATAAATTCAAATCACGCGAGTACCAGCCCGTCCCCAGTTGTCGATTCCCCTAGTTACAAAAAAAAAAACTATAAATTCAAATCTAATCTAATGTTATATTAATCTATTCTATAAAGGCAAGAAATTGATTAATAACTTATATTCAAACTAGTCTAATGCTATGCTAATCTATTATATGGAATGGAAATGCAGATATTAATCTAGAAAGCAATTGCTTTCTCCGAAAGCGATTTAACTAATTAGAGTAAAACTAACTACTTGCAGCAAATTATCTTATCTATATTATAAATTGGAGACTATTCCATGTATGCGGAAGTAAATGTCTATCTAAGAAATGCAAGTGCAATTGATTTATGGAAAGCAGTGAACTATTTAATTGCAAATTCATAGAAAGCAAAGGGAGTAACTGCGGATTCGTAGAAAGCAAAGCAAATATTATTCTAAAGACCAAGCGTAAATAAATGCGTTCCAAAACAGTAAACTAATCGAAGCAAACTAAACTTGGAGCTTTATAATCAAATCTAAAACTAAGTACAAAACAATAACTAGAAATATATTCAATCTGTAAGCAAACCTACAACAGAAAAACAAAATACTTATGCTCTACCTCTTCAGTAAAACATACCATAAACTAAGGAATCTTAACCAATCATAAGAAGATCATGCAATTGATTTACAACTTGAAAAGTAAACTTACACTAAACTAGGTTATGTGAACTTTTATCATCAAACTTTGAAATACTGAAAACCAATTCATCTTTAAAATCTAAATGAACCTATTAATCTTGAATTTGAAGCTCAGCTCTAATCTTTTACATCTACTGAAATGAAATAACTTGAAGAAATGAAACTAACAAAGCAAAAGCCTAAGACAATAAAATGATGGGTAATTGAAAATGAAAGATTAATTATGAACTCAAATGAGAACTAAAAATGGAATGTTGAACCTATTTCAGAAATGAGACAAACTGATATTGAACAAAGTCTATGGCAACATTTTAAACAAACTTAAGCTAATCTAGGTTTTAGGCATGGAACAAATGAAAGTAACTCATAAATTACCTAAATCATGAACAAAAATAGAACTATGATGCTTCTATTCAAACCAAAACTATTTCTCATTTGAACAATAAAATATATCTTGAATATAAATGGGTTTCCTCATCATTAAAACTGGAATAATGAATCTATGTGTTAATATGAAATGGAATATGAGATGCTAAAGATGGATCTAGCTACAAAACATCATGAAATGCTGGAAAATTAACCTATACCCTAGCTAAGTATTTCTACACAAAACATTATACTAGAAATTCTAGAAAATACTGAAAATTCTGGAAAATTCTGTCTAAGTTTGAATTAAAGGTTGAAAGACAAACTGGAATGAAGTCTGAACAAATAATGCGAATGGAAGGCTGAGAGACAAACTAAACAAAAAATGTGAATGGTCGACCATATTAATTCTGAAAATGCAAATTACATGTAAACTAAAAGAGAACTGTATTTCATGAACAACAAAACGTCACCTACAAGAAAACGAAATACATAGACATAAAAACAAAATTACTTATCTGTAAAAATGAAAGGAAACTACTGAATATGCACAAATAGAACCTCTGGTTGTTGAGGGGCCCTTCTCAACAATCAGGGGTTGTGTACCTACACTACTCATTCATCGATCATTAATAGAAAAATGAGAATGTCATGTACAACAGAACAAAGCTTCTATTAAAATTGAAATCAAAGTTTTACAAGCGTTTTTCCTCCTCTATTTCACAACCCATGGTGTCTTTTTATATTGTTTATAATGGAGATCAGGTCGACCCTTTCAGTGGTCATCCTATCTAATAATAGACTAGCATAAAAGAAAGGGAACAACCCCACTGATGATCTGAAAAGGACTCAGAAAACGGCTAACCGAGAAAACACAATCTATAACAAATCGACAAAATGCCCCTTCAATAAATCTTAGGTGGTTGCGAATTTGGCGAAACAAATTTTGGGTTTTGTAGATGGATGGACATTCTTAAAACCCATTAAACCGTTTGGTGAGATCTTCTTCCACGTACATGAAAACCATGGTGCAATACGGCAGTTTTGGTGAGCATCCAAATCTGAATAAAGATCTAAATGACCTATAACTTCACAAATCCGATTTCTGGGTTGAATTGATGCTGGTTTGTTTGCATGAATTTATTGTTGGGTGCCAGGTTTAAATATTGGTTGGGTTCTATTTACTGGGAGCTAGGTTCCATCTCCTTTCCATCCCATAGCGTGTGCTCCCTTCTTCACGGTGCGTGCATTAGTTCCATTTTCCACGGCCTGTACAAAACATGAAATCCATTAGTTACCAAAATATGAAATGGTATAGTATTAAATACAAAATCTTAAATAAAATGGTTTTATAAAGAGATGATATATGGGAATGATCCACATATATGAACCCACTTCAAAATAAATTAACGGAGATTTGCCACGTGACATACAATCCATGTCATAATGCACTCTATGGTTTGGTTAATTTAGTATGAGTGGATTTGATTTGTTTTAATATTTAATTCCCATTTTTCTAATATTTTTTATTTTCTTTATTTAATTCCTATTTTTTTAACATTTTTTATTTTCTTTATTTAATTCTCATTTTTTTAATAATTTTTATTTTCTTCCTTACTTAATTTTAAACCAATGCTTAAAGCTCATCATCACTCTTGGTTTTTGCATGTGCAGGTATTCACGGGACCAACGAGAAATAGAAGGCGAGGGTAAACCAAACCAAGAACCTAATAAGAAACATGCCATTAAACCTAGCGTGGAACTTAGGACCGGAAGAAGAACTGAATGAAAAGGTCAGATGAAATACCGAAATGTTTATCATTTGCAAAATACTACATTTAATACATAAAAATAACATATTTGTCTTATTTTACATTTACTAGATTTTAATTAATAAAACAAAGTAAAAGACAACCTTATTGAACATAAATGTATTAAATTACGGTAAATAGGTCAAAAATTAATGTAAATAAAATCATTATAAAAGACAATTCTAGAGCCCAACATTCCCCCAGACCAAAGGTATGGCACGTCCTCGTGCCATGAATGAATTGGAAGTGGTCTTTCATTTATTCAAAAACGCTACTTGATCATCAATAGTTTATAGGCAATCGTTCAGCAAAACGAAGCCAACTTTATTATTGCATGAAAACTAGAACTTAGAAAAAAAAAATTATGTTATGAGATGACCAAATCAACTTCATATTATTTAAGATTTCTTAATACATACAATTCTGCCACTAGTAATAATTCATGCTTAGTAGACCATATAAATTGAGACTCCCTCCCCCAGAACAAAGGTATGGCACATCCTCGTGCCATGAATGAGTTAAGGCTGGGTTAAAATAGAAAACATGAGGGTATAGATAGTTAGTAAATCCTATAGGAAACCAATCATTCATGCTACTTCTCAAAGGTTTATCGTCATTCAAGTAATTATGGACAAATTTTGTGTTTCAAGTTCATTAGACTCCTAAGTTTATGGGTCTCACTTCTAGGATAGTGATATCATAGGTATAGTATGTGTTAGACAATAGGGTCTTAAGTGCAACTTACAAACATTCTCAAATGGCATATTGATGGAGTTCATTTTCTTTAGATCAACCTTGCATACCTTCCTCCAGCAGACCCACAACAACCTTTATTATCACAAAGTCATTTTCATATTTTTTCTCTCTTTTTTTAAGACTTTGCCTCTCTCTTTTTAACAAGTTGTCCTTCCCAAGAAGATTCCCCTCTTTCAGTCGGGCCTGTTCAATACCCAGTCGAGTTTACCCGGTCATACCATAGGCTGGTACCCGCTACCAGCGAGCCTGTTCAGTACCCCAGCGGGTTAACCTCTTAAACTCATTTTCTATCAGAGGCTCTTGTCCCAATGTTTCCAACCCATATAGATATTTGGCAAATGATTTTGCCTATGAAGGAGTGGTGGGGGAGCAACTCTGAAAAACATGCTACAGGGTGGGATGGTATATGGATTGGAGGACAGCTAGTCTTCTCTCTTTTTTTATTTATCATGGAACCAAAATAAAGGTTGCAAGAGGAATCTACTGAATCAAAGATATACACGATTGATGGATTTAGTGTAAAGTGGATGAAGCCATAAGATAATGAATGAAAGGTGTCTCTAGTCCCAAATATCGCCTCTTTCATATAAATTTATAGTATTGTTCCCCACAAACTAAGAATTTCATTCACCCTTATGCTACCATGTAGTAAAGATGCTTAAATAACATGCCCTGATAATGAAGCTAGGATGTACGAGTGACCTCTAGGTTTTAGATAGACCTTAATTTATGACAAATCCTCATGATGTTTAAAGTTGGTCTTGAGTAAGTGGTATAATTAGAAATATGCATGTATGAAAATGAATAATGATGTAAGATTGTTTTGGTTTAGTCATTAACATGATCGTATTCTTAGTTCTTTTATTTGAAAATAAAGCAAGAAAAAAAAAACGAAGTTGCATTATTCCCTAAAGTAAGAATGCAACATTTTATTTATATACATATTTCCCTACCCTAAGAAGAAAGAAAACATTGTTATTCAGGTATATGAGCTCTTCCAATGTAACCAAGTGCGAATCAACATAGAAAATATACCTTTATCCACATATGCAATTGTTATTGCAGTGACTACTTGAATGTGGAATACCAACCAACTTACTTGTTTCTACATCAGAAGGTGTCGAAGGAAGGAACGGTATTGTGACCGCGTTACCTCTTCGAACCAACGCTCAATGGAATCTTGATAGTCACCTTCCTTTATCAAACCATGCATTTCCTCTTCTTCTAAATGTTCAATTGCTTGAGTACCAAAATGTTTATCATTTGCAAAATACTACATTTGCGAACCAGAAATATTTATGACATGGATTGTATGTCACGTGGCAAATCTCTGTTAATTTATCTTGAAGTGGGTTCATATATGTGGATCATTCCCATATATCATCTCTTTATAAAACCATTTTATTTAAGACTTTGTATTTAATACATATACCATTTCATATTTCGGTAAACTACATTTGCAAAATGTTTATCATTTGCAAAATACTACATTTAATACATAAAAACAACATATTTGTCTTATTTTACATTTATGAGATTTTAATTATCAAAACAAAGTAAAAGACAACCTTATTGAACATAGATGTATTAAGTTACGGTAAATAGGTCGGAAATTAATGTAAATAAAATCATTATAAAAGACAATTTCGGAGCCCAACAACTACCCTTTTTGTCCTCTGCACTCAATCATTCAATTCTTCCGTAAGAGTGTTTGAGGCAGTTAATGCATTGGGCAGAGCGAGGCATGGTAGTCGGTTTCGTGATTGAACCAGGTTGCCATCTGAACAAACCTGTAGCCTGGGGGAAGTTGCATTCTTGCTTCTAAAGAAAGTAATCACGTGAATGCGTTCCCATCCCGTCTTTTTCGGAGTCACCCAGAACGCTTTTGGTCATTCTTCCATTCCATTTTCAATTCATTATGTTATCCACTATCCTGAGCCATGGAAGGATTTTTTCAGCAATGTTACCCTCATTCACGCTAAGATTCACGTGGGATTCGATTATTCGTATTCACATAGAGTTCTTCCTCCCCGCACAGTGAGAGCTAGCAAAGTGTTGCTACGCGTTTCTTCAGTGTTTGTCTGTGTTACATAGTGGTATGGAACCCTAGTCTCTTGTCTACAAGTGAAAACTTGTTTCCCCTGCGTTACAGAGTGAGTGGTGTGGAACCTTGGTTGTCTGTGTTACAGAGTGGAGCCATCTGTTGTTGTGTCTCCTTGTGGTTTGTTGTTATATGTGCCCTGGTTTTGGCCTAAACTCTATGCAAGACTTAGGAGTGGAAGATACGTTGAATTGGCTTGATAAACCTAGTGAAGAGGAGAACCTCATAAAAATATAATAGTGGCTAGTGAATATTCTATGCACATCCTGAAGAGCATTGGAAGGGAAGGTATAACTCGAGGGACTGTGTAATAGAGAAGGGGATACTTCCTTGTATTGGGTGTGTAGGTATTGTGGATGCCAGGCCAGATAGATCTTGTGGAGGTATCCCTAGCTCTATGAATGAGCCACTAGCTTAGTTATTCTACCTTTACACTGCTTTAGCAGCCTGATAAACCAAAATGTAGATTGGATTGACTAATAGCCTGATAAACCTAATGGTATATCGGCTTGCCTGGGAAGCCTGATAAACCCAATCGTATATTGGCTTGGCTAAGTAGCCTAATAAACCCAATGACCTGTTTCCTTGGCTATGTATTTATGTGCATTTGGCCATGTGTTATCCTTGGTTGGACAGCCTGATAAACCCAACTGTTAGCTAGCTTCACTGAGTGTTGGGCTTAGGGCAGACCCGGGTTCTATACTTTTATCTTCGCACCAACAAAGAGACCCACAGTGTTGGCCCTTTCGGCAACAACCTACAAACAGGTTGCAGTCTCACCCGAAATAGCTATGGGGTGCCGCAGAATCAGGTTTCTGCAGGCGCAAGAGGGATATTACTATACCTTTAGCCTTAACAAATAATAATCATGCAATAAATAGCTTCGCAGTTTAGATCAAATGACAGTTTCTTGCTCAACCCTTAACTGGGAATTCACAGCGAAGTTAATGCTTAACAGTTTATCTTACTTTATCACTTATCTACTTATCAAAAGCATAAAAACATAACAAAAACAACATAAAAGAACCACCACAACACAAGATATACGTGGTTCACCCCCAGTGTAAGGGCTACGTCCACAGAACTGTGTTTATATTCAACTCTTTACAAACACACAGTTCTGATATGCGCACTCAGCTGCAGATCTCTTCAATCACCCAAGTTGCGCACTTAGCAGCAGAATCTTTCTTCCAAAACCCTCTGCGCACTCAGCTGCAGAGGTCGTCCATGCACTCAGTTGGGACTTGACCTTCTTACAAAAACCCTCTGCGCACATAGCTGCAGAGGTCGTCCACGCACTCAGCTGGGACTTAACCTTAAACCTAAAAGGAGATCTTAACTTCTTCGCATTAAATCATCATACATCAACAACCCTTGACTCCTTTACATAAGTGTCTATGTATACAAGTGCACTATTACAATACCATGGGCTTAAACCATGGGCACCCAAAAACCATAAACCATGGGTTATTTACAAAAAGAGGGGCTTCGACCCAACCCCGAAACCCCTAAGACTATTTTGTGGCGCAACTCCGCTTACAAGCTTCACACCAAAACCGCGGAGTTGCCAAAACTAAGGACCTTTAAGGTCGGAGCCCCAACACTGAGTAGCCTGATAAACACAGCAGTGAAATGGCTTGGTTGAGTAGCGTGATAAACCCATCTCTTAGTTGGCTTGGTTGGTCCTCAATGTGAATGTTGGCTTGACTGCTTGCAGTCTGATAAACCCAACTGTTAGCTGGCTTGGCTGAGTAGCCTGATAAACCTAATAGTGTATTGGCTTGTTTGACTACAACCTGATAAACCCAATTGTGTATTGGCTTGGTTGGACAGTCTGATAAACCCAACTGTAGGTTGGCTTGACTATGTCTGGTATGGCTATGTGTGAGCTTGTTATTCCCTAGTTCCTTATGGAAATCATGCCCAACTCGAGGGTGGCAGTTGTGTTGAGAGATTGATGAACACAAATGGCCTATGGTTGGGTGGAATGTTGTAGCGACATAGCTAGTTGCGGGACAACTACATCTTCAAGATAAGTATTCTATGTTGTATTTTTTCTGCAATGTGTTTGCTTA
Organism: Pseudotsuga menziesii; assembly: GCA_001517045.1. Lineage (NCBI taxonomy): Eukaryota > Viridiplantae > Streptophyta > Pinopsida > Pinales > Pinaceae > Pseudotsuga > Pseudotsuga menziesii. The sequence continues at coordinate 237,287 of LPNX011063078.1, forward strand.
TGAATGTACTGAATATGTTGAATGCTTATTAAAGATTTAAGTAGAGTTTATTGTTATTCAATGTCCTTGCATTTTGCATCTATATATGCCTTGTATTTTCCACTACATTTTGTTTATGATCACGAAGGTTGGATACTTGGCCAAAGAGTCAAAATGCAGCTATCTTAAGGTAAGATGTGTTTTTCTGCACTCCGAGATCCGCCTACGGAAGGCGGAATCGAAAGTCAGAAGGAGGAAAATGGGGGGAAAAGGACAAGGTAAAGTGTAGATTTCCACACCGCAAGCCCGCTGCAAAAGGCAGAAATCGACAGAACAGGAAAAAGGTTAAGGCAAAAAGTTGGTTTTTCACACCCCGGTATTGGCCCGTGGAACGCGGAAGGTTGGAAGTCAAAAAGCGGGAAACTGAAAGATGAAGTAGTCAATTCGTTGATTTCCACTACTCGAAGTCGGAAGTTAGAAGGGTGAGCATACCGCATTTCAGGATTTTCGCTACCCAAAGTCGAAGGTCGAAAGGCCAGAAGTCGGAAAGCAGAAAAGTAACAAGTGAGCATACCGCATTTCAGGATTTCCACTATCCGAAGTCGGAAGGCCAAAAGTCAAAAAGTGGAAATGTGACAAGTGAGCATACCACATTTCAGGATTTACGCTACCTGAAGCCAGAAATCGAAAGTCGGGAAGTTAGAAGTCAGAAAGCAGAAAAGTGAAAAGTGAGCACATCACATTCCAAAATTCCCACTGCCCGAAGTTGGAAATCAGAAGCCAAAAAAGTCAATTTCAGTGCGGAAACGACTTTTCTAGTTGCAGAGTGGATTTGTCCATTGTGGAACGACTATTACAGTGGTGTTTATGCTTAAGCATGAATGTTAAAGGATGAACATGACTCGTGACAGTGTTTAAAGAGAAAGAAATCATACATTTAAATTATTACGCATATCAGTCAGGTGTATGGGAATGTGGGTACATGGACATCGTGGTATCAGAGAGAGTAGTGAAGTCACGATCCTCCCTTATATGTTGATGTAGAGGGGAGGGGATGTGACAGTGTGGTATCATAGCTATTGGTTACAATTTTGGTCCTAGATTGGCCAAGTTAATAGTTTTCAGAGCAGTTGGTTTCAACATTGGTCCTAAATGGGCCAAGTTGAATATTTTGTAGAGAGAAAACTGCAGTGAACAGTAGGTAAGTGATTGTTAAATTTTGAGAATTCGTGCAGCTAACAATGGTGTTTATTAACACATTTTTTACAGAGTCATAGTGTCGTGTGGAAAAGTTGGTTTTGGCTCGGCCAATAGAATCAACAACATGAATGATGCACATGATCCCTATAAGCTCGAGACAGATGCCATGGGAGAAAAAATTCTAGTTGGAAATGTTGAAAACATAATCCAATCGAAGAATATATTAAGAGAATCCCCAAGATATTGCAGCCACCATGAGAAGCCTAAGGGTGGAGATGCAAAGTTGCAGAGAAGATAATGAGAGGATGATTAGAGCTTAGGATGAGAATAATCATCTAAACACAGCCATGCTGCAGAGTTTGAGAGACATCCAAAGGTAGATAAACTCTGGGCATAGGGCAGTAAATATGAAAGGAAGTAGGGGCAGTGCCAGAAGAAGAAAAAGGTCTTTTAGTTGATCATCTGACTCTGAAGGATCCACTAGGGGTTCAAGCTCTTCTTCTCACAGGAATAAGAGAAAGAGGTGTTACCGAAACAGTTCACGTGACGAATTTAAGAAGGCAAGGCCTCCTACCTTTAATGGTGAGGTAAAATATAGTAAAGAAGCTTAAGCTTGGCTTCTTGGGATGAAAAAGTATTTCCAAGTCCAAGCCTACTCGGAAAATATGAAGGCAAGGGTATCCATCTTCAATCTGAATGGAAAAGCATCTATTTGGTGGGAGCACCTCAGGAAAGTGAAGAAGATCAATGCTAGAAAGATTGTGTAGAAGTAGTTCAAGAAATATTTCAAGCATAAGTACCTCTCTGATAGGTACTATGATGATAAGATCAAAGAATTCCATGAGCTGAAATTGGGACAGCTGACCATGGAAGAATATGCAAACAAATTCTTGGAGTTGTTGAGGTATGTCAGATAAATCAGGGATGATAAAGTGAAAATTCAACATTTTCTCAGTGGGCTACCTCAGTCATATAAATACAAGATTGAGTTTGATGAACCTCGAACTCTAGAAGAGGTTATAACGAAGGCCAAGTATTGCTACGATTAGAACAAAAGCAAACCCAATTCCCATAAGGCATGCAAGGACAAGAAGAATGAGAAGTTTTACCAAATGAATAAAGGTTTCAAACCCTCTAATTTTCGAAATCAGCAAAGGAATCCATCACAAACAGTGGCTAATCCATCCAGAATGATGGGAGAAAATCCAAGAGATCCAAAAGATCCAAGAGAACCACTCCAATGTTGGGGATGTGGAGGAAACCATATGTGCATGAACTATCCACAAGAGAATGGGTATGTAAGGCAAGCTCACAACATCCAAGGAGCTGAAACAATGGGTCAAGTAACAAGGACCATCCCTAGAATCTATGCAGCGCTAGAGGACCGTCAGACAGATCATCAATCAACTGTGGTTGAAGTTGAAGGTAAGATTGCTTAGAAATTTGTTTCTGTTTTGATTGACCCCGGATCTACTCACAGTTATATCACTCCTAGAATTGTTGAGATTTGTGATTTTAAGAAATTAAAGCATAACAAATCATGGTTAGTTAACTAGCCACTGGAACCAAGAGAAAAGTAAGTGAAGTGGTAGAAAGATGTCCATTAGTCATGGATGGGTTAGTCACTTATGCAGACCTGAATGTTCTACCACTTGTTTCTTATGATATTTTCATAAGAATGGACTGGTTAAAAGCACAACGAGTTGATCTTGACTGTTATAACAAGATGTTTGAATGCATGCATGAAGAAGGAAACCCAAGGGTTGTAAGAGGCATTCCAAAGGTGATTTTTGTTAGGCAGATTTCAACAATGCAGCTAAAGAAGTTATGTAGGAAAGGTTGTAGATTGTATGCATCCCATGTTTTGGAGGCAATGGAGAATGAAACTCCTAGGTTGGAGGACTTTCATGTATTGCAAGAATTAAGGGATATTTTTCTCGATGAGATTCTAGGACTTCCTCCGAAGAGAGACATTGATTTTACAATTGACCTTGTGCCTGGAGCAGCACCAGTGTCCAAGACACCCTACAGGATGAGCACACCAGAATCTCTAGAGCTAAAGATGCAGTTGCATAAATTGTTGGAGAAGAAGTATATCAGGACAAGTGTGTCCCCGTGGGGAGCACTAGTTCTATTTGTGAAAAAGAAAGATGGGACACTCAGATTATGTATTGATTACAGACAATTGAACAAAGTCACTATGAAAAATAAATACCCTTTACCTCGAATTGATGACCTTTTCGATCAAATTAGGAGGACCAAAGGTATTTTCAAAGATTGACTTGAGGTATGGTTACCATCAGATAAGCATTAAAGAGGAAGATATACATAAGACAACCTTCAAAACAAGGTATGGACACTATGAGTTTGTAGTGGTACCATTTGGTCTCACAAATGCACCAGCTACATTCATGTGTCTCATGAATAGTGTTTTCAACAAGTATTTGGACAAGTTTGTTCTTGTCTTTCTACATGACATTCTTATTTATTCTAAGAATGAAGAAGAGCACGAAGAACATTTGAGACTGACATTGAAATCGCTAAGAGAACATAAGTTGTATGCAAAGTAGAGCAAATGTGACTTCTATAAGGATAAAATTCATTATTTGGGTCACATTATCTCAGTGGAGGGCATATCTGTGGACCATGAGAAGATTGAGGCCATTATGAATTGGCCAACCCCAAGAAATGTGACAGATGTGAGATCTTTTATGGTACTTACAGAATACTACGGGAGGTTCATTAAAGGATTCTCCAAGCTTGCACATTCAATCACTTCTTTGCAAAAGAAGGGGATAAAGTTTGAATGGATACCAAGATGTGAAGAAAGCTTCTAGCAGTTGAAGAATCTTCTTACAATTGCACCAATTTTGAAGATTGCAAGCCCAGAAAAAGACTTTGTGGTGTGTACTGATGCATGTAATCAAGGACTTGGAGGAGTTCTTATGCAAGAGAACCACGTGGTATGCTATGAGTCCAGAAAGTTGAAGGAACATGAGAAGAACTATGCTACTCATGATCTAGAACTTGTAGCCATAGTACATGCTCTCAAGATGTGGAGACATTACTTAATGGGAAGAAAATTTGAGTTAAGGACAGACCGCGGTGGTCTGAAATACTTGTTTGATCAACCAACTTTAAATGCTAGGCAAGCTAGATGGTTGGAATTTTTGTGTGAATTTGATTTTGAAATAAAACACATAAAAGGAAAAGAAAACAAGGTGGCTGATGCACTCAGCAGGAAAGTACATGAAATACATGTGGCATCTCTTAGTATTTGCCAACCAGATTTGAGACAGCAGATTATTAATCACACTGTTGAGGATGAAATGTATGTGCAGATAAATGACAAGTTGCAGCAACAAATCCTTGAAAAGAAGTATGAGGGGTATAAATTGGAAGAAGATGAACTTCTTACTTATAAGAACAGAATTTATATTCCAAATGTAGCGGACTTGAGGATAATTGTTATGGACGAGATCCATCAAGCTCCATATTCTGGTCACTCAAGATATTAGAAAACAATTGCTACAGCCATAAAGTAGTTTTTTTGGCCAGGAATGAAAAAGGACATTGTTGAGTATATTTCTAAGTGCATGAAATGTCAGTAGGTGAAGGTTGAGCATCAACACCCAGTAGGGTTATTACAACCTTTCTCAGTCCCATAATGGAAATGGGAAGTTATTTCCATGGATTTTATTACAGGATTGCCAATGACTGTGAGACAACATGATTCCATCATGGTTGTGGTGGACAAGTTGACAAAGGCATCACATTTTATATCAGTTAAGTCCACGTATAAGGCTGATGCTATTGCAAATATTTTCATGAAGGATATCTTCAGATTGCATGGATTTCCTAAGGCAATAATTTCTAACTGAGATACCAAGTTTACTTCCAATTTTTGGAAGGGTCTTTTTGCATATTTAAGTACAAAGTTGAACTTTAGCACCACCTACCATCCTCAAACTGATGGATAAACAAAGATATTGAATTAGGTGCTTGAAGACATGCTTCACATGTATGTGATGGAAAAACCATCCAAGTGGGAGGATTATTTACACTTGGTAGAGTTTGCCTATAATAATGGACAACAAGCATCATTGGGAATGACTCCATACGAAGCTCTGTATGGAAGAAGGTGTAAGACATCAGTAGCTTGGGATAACCCATTGAACAAGATTGTGCTTGGTCCATTATTGTTTAAGGAAATGGAACAAGAGGTTGCAAAGATCAGGCAAAACCTGAAAGCAACCCAAGATAGACAGAAAATCTATGCAGACAAGCATAGAGTGCATATAGAGTTCAGTGTTGGGGATCATGTCTACCTTGAACTGAAGCCAAGGAAGAGTTCCTTGAAGCTTGGAAGTTGTGCCAAGCTATCACCTAGATATTGTGGGCCTTTTGAAGTGCTTGAAAGAATAGGCCAAGTTGCATATAGACTTGCATTGCCTGCTAGCACTAGAGCTCATAATGTTTTTCATGTTTCTTTGCTTAATAAATATGTACATGACCCTAACCATGTGATAAATTGGGATGTGATTCAGGTGGAACCCGAGGGAGAGTTCCAAACATATCCATTGCACATCCTCGACAAGAATGTCATAGTGCTCTAGAACCAAGCCGTTGGGCAGGTAAAGGTGCAATGGAAGCACTATGGTCCTGATGAGGCTACATGGGAGCTGTAGGATGCCATGCGATTGGCACATCCATTTTTGTTCAATTTTACAGAGCAATGAGGACAATGCTAATGTAAGGGGGAGGGGAATGTAATACCCCGGTTTTGACCCCATGGTATCAAAATTGTACATGATATATATATTGTATTTAATCATGGAAAAGAGCTCAAGGCCAAGGCCCTACCATTGATTTGGTGTTTTATGTATCAGTGATCAAGGTTGATGCTGATGGTTCTCATGCTGGTCAGGAACGGTATATTTTTGAAATATCATGTAAATATGCAATTTAATAAAATACCACAACTAGTTATGCACTACAACGAAAGAGATGGGGACATGATTTCAAAAGGAATAGGGAGGGGAGTTGGTCAAACCCCTGAGCCACAGGGTGAGGCCAGATGTCAATGGGAGAACCCATAAACCCTCAGCCACCCTTTTTGTCCTCTACACTCAATCATTCAATTCTTCCAGAGGAGCGGTTGAGGCAGTTAATGCATTGGGCAGAGCGAGGCATGTCAATCAGTTTCGTGACTGAGCCAGCATGCCATTAGAGCAAACCTGTAGCATGGGGGAAGCCGCATTCTTGCTTCTAAAGTAATTAATCAAGTGAATGCATGCCCATCCTGTATTTTCCTGAGTCTCCTAGAACGCTTTTGGTCATTCTTCCATTCCATTTTCGATTCATTATGTTATTCACTATCCTGAGCTGCAGAAGGAGTTGTTCAATAGAGTCACCCTCATTCACACAAAGATTCACGCAGGATTTGATTATTCATATTCATGCAAAGTTTGTCCTCCTCACACAGCAAGAGCTAGCAGAGTGTTGCTATGTGTTTCTGCAGTGTTTGTCTGTGTTACATAGTGGTATGGAACCATGGTCTCTTGTGTACAAGTGAAACCTTGTTTCCCCTGTGTTACAGAGTGAGTGGTGTGGAACCCTAGCTTTCTATGTTACAGAGTGGATCCCTGTGTTGCTCTGTCTCCTTGTGCTTTGATGTTATGTGTGCCCTGGTTTTGGTCTGAACCATAGGCAAGACTTAGAAGTGGAAGAGACGTTGAATTCGCTTGATAAGCCTAGTGAAGAGGAGAACCTCACAAAAAGATAAGAGTGGCTGGTGAATCTTTGATGCACATCCTGAAGAGCACTGGAAGGGAAGGTATACCCTGAGGGACTGTGTAGCACAGAAGGGGATACTTCCTTATGTTGGGTGTGTAGGTATTGTGGATGCCAAGACAAATAGATCTTGTGGAGGTGTCCCTAGCTCTGTGAATGAGCCACTAGCTTAGCTATTCTACCTTTCCACTGCTTTAGCAGCATGATAAACCCAAATGTAGTTTGGCTTGGCTAACAGCTTGATAAACCCAATGGTATATTGACTTGGTTGGGCAGCCTGATAAACCAAATCGTATATTGGCTTGGTTGAGCAGCCTGATAAACCCAACAGTGTGTTGGCTTGGCTGTGTCTTGATGTGCATTTGGTCGTGTGCGATCCTTGGCTGGACATCCTGATAAACCCAATTGTTAGTTGGCTTGGCTGAGTAGCCTGATAAACCCTACAATGAGATGGATTGGTTGAGTAGCCTGATAAACCCATCTATTAGTTGGCTTGGCTCGTCCTCAATGTGAATGTTGGATTCACTACCTGCAGTCTGGCAAACCCAACTGTTAGTTGGCTTGGCTAAGTAGCCTGATAAACCCAACAGTGTATTGGCTTGTTTGCCTGCAGCCTGATAAAACCAATTGTGTATTGGCTTGGCTAGACAATCTGATAAACCCAATTGTAGGTTGGCTTGACTATGTATGATATGTTCTGGCTATGTGTGAGCCTGTTGTTCCCTAGTTCCTTGTAGAAATCATGCCCAACTCGGGGGTGGCAGTTGTGTTGAGAGATTGATGAACACAACTGGCATATGCTTGGGTGGAACATTGGAGCGACATAGCTAATTACAGGACAGCTTCATCTTCAAGATAAGTATTCTCTGTTGTATTATTTTTGCAATGTATTTGCTTATGAATATACTAAATATGTTGAATGCTTATTAATGATTCAAGTAGAGTTTATTGGTGTTCAATGTCCCTGCATTTTGCATCTATATATGCCTTGTATTTTCCATTGCATTTTGTTTATGATCATGGAGGTTGGATACCTGATCAAAGAGTCAAAATGCGGCTATCTTAAGGTGAGATGTGTTTTTCCACACTTTGGGATACGCATGCGGAAGGCGGAAGGAGGAAGGAGGAAGGAGGAAAATGGGGGGAAAAGACAAGGTAAATTGTAGATTTCCGTACCCCTAGCCTGTTACGGAAGGTGAGAATCGACAGAACATGAAAAAAGTTAAGGCAAAAGTTGATTTTTCGCACCCTGGTATTGGCCCGCGGAAAGCAGAAGGTCAGAAGCCAGAAAGCGGGAAACCAAAAGATAAAGTAGTCAATTTGTGGATTTTCACTACCTGAATTTAGAAGTCGGAAGTTGGAAGGGCGGAAGGCGGAAAGAGGAAAAGTGACAAGCGATCATACCAAATTTCAGGATTTCCGCTACCCAAAGTCGGAAGTCAGAAGGCCGAAAGTCAAAAAGCAGAAAAGTGACAAGTGAGCATACTGCATTTCAGGATTTTCGCTACCCGAAGTCGGAAGTCAGAAGAAGGAAAGCAGAAAAGTGACAAGTGAGCATACCACATTTCAGGATTTCCACTACCGGAAGTCAGAAATCGGAAGTCGGAAAGTAGAAAAGTTACAAGTGAGCACACCACATTCTAGGATTCCCGCTACCCGAAGTCAAAAATCGGAATCCGGAAGGCGAAAGTCGGAAAAGTCAATTTCAATGCAGAAATAACTTTTCTGGTTGCAGAGTGGATTTTTCCACTGCAAAACGGCTGTTACAGTGGTGCTTATGCTTAAGCATGAATGTTAAAGGATGACCATGGACCGTGACTATGTTTAAAGAGAAAGAAATAATAAATTTAAATTATTACGCATATCAGTCAGGTGTATGGGCACATGGGTACATGGACACCATGGTATCAGAGCGAGTAGTGAAGTCGGTTCCTCCCTTATATGCTAATATAGAGGGGAGGGGGTGTGACATAGATAAATATGGAGGCACCCTCCCTCATTTGTACACACTTCCCACTCAAACATTGTGTGTGTGTGTGTGTGTGTGTGAGAGAGAGAGAGAGAGAGAGAGAGAGAGAGAGTCTACTGAGGAAAGGGAGATTCTATTCTTGTTCTTGGGGTCTTACACTATACTTGGTCTAATTCTATATTCATAAAGCTTTGTTGGGTTTTCTCCCCCATGAGGGTTTCCCAGGAAAAATCTCTGTGTTGTTTTGCATGGTTGTGCTTGTCTTTCTTTCAGTGAACCTTTTCATATGGTTATGATGTTATGATGCTAAATGTTTTTAAGATATTTTATAAATATCAAAATTATAACACCTTTACCTATGACATCATCAACAAGGAGAAAATCCTCTTCCAAGAGGTGTCTTCTCTTCAATGACGTCTGGTAACCTATCATTTGAAATCACAAGAAGACTATCGACACATTTATGTAGTCTCTCAATTGACTCCAATGTTTGTACACATCTCCTATGACCATCAAAATTGAAAGGATAAGTAACTACACCAACAGTTAAATTGCCTGCTTCTTTTGATAATCGTGCAATTCCAACTATAATAAATTCAATCTTTGATTCCTTGAGAGCTTCAACTATAGATTCCTTGGATTCTTATGATGCTTATTCCCTGAGTTCAGGATTTCCACCAGTACCTGCATTTCAAGTCCATGAGTCAATTGTTCTCTAATTTGAATAGGGTTTCCTGCAGTAGATCGTAGCAGAGCTTGAGCATCTGTATTTATGGCATAAAATTCAACACCCAAGCTAGAAATAATTGTGCCCTACAGGTTGTCAAAGAGTTAAATCGGTTGCTACATGCTCCAGGTTTATTTTGTTCTCCTAGTAGCTTCATAAACAATTATGATCAGCTTTTAAACATCCAAGTCATACATGCATATTGAGTTTGTTGATTTGGCAGTCGATAGCTTCTACAAGTTTGCACATAATTATGTTTATTTGCCATCAAATAATTCCCGAAGAGATGCAATGAAGTCATCATTTTTTTTACCAATTATGGGTTCAAACAATAGGTATAGGATTGCAATAGGCCCAAAACTTTCCATTAATTCTCATAGATTTGTATTCTGTCATCCCTAAGAATAAATGCCAAGTGCCTTGAATCGTATCATGATGCAATAATCCTAGAATAGCCTTCCCATACTGCTCATGGCACACATTATTGTTATGTTGTTCCTAACTGTGTGAAAATATAAGATTTAGAAATGAAGACAGTCCCCAAAATATTGATTGTTGGCTAAGAATCATCGTAAACTATCCATGCTATACAATATTTGCCTCCAAATGGATCATTAAACCTTGCAAGTAATCCTAGTTCCCTACCATAAAAGTTTATTCAAACCATGAAGCTACAAACAACATTCCACCAATAATTAAGCAACATTGAAGCATGTCATCGTCTTCACCAACAATTATCTACATGAAAAACCATATATCCCATTGGTATTATGCCGGGGCATCATCAATGTTGAGGTATCATCACAAATGAGGAAAGAATCCAGCAACATGAAACATAGGCCACCCATATTTTCATCAACTTGTCACTCTAGTGAACTTGTGATAAAATTCACAAGTGGGCATCCATGCAAAGTGGATAATGTAGCAGTAGAGAACTCAGATGCTGGCATTTTTACAATTTTTTCCTACAAAATTAGCTTTCCCTTGAAGATAACCAAGAAATATTACATATTTCGTGGTTCACCATAATTAAATAACACAAAAGCAAGCAATTTATGTTTTGTGCATATCACTCCCACTCTACAATTGATGGAGGTTTTGAGGTTATGTCATATACTATGCAATTTACTCCACAAACATTATTGCAAATATTTGTGAAAACCTAGGCAAAGAACCTGGGATCAAATCGATACTTGTAACCCAAACAACCATATGCAATTAATGTAACAAATATATACAAGATGATAAATGAAATGAGAAATAGGAGGTGAAAATAGGAAATATATTTAGGCTTTCAATTGTGGGATGTGTTTTGTCTTCTTATCAATAAGATCAAATATAGGCCAATGAGAAAATGAGAAAATGAGAAAAATGTCAACCAACACAACCAAGGGATATAGCACAGGAAAAAAAATCACACTAGTATGTAGTCATTCCATCTTCCCTAGTTATTGCTCTCAATGCAACTGCATTCGAGTGAGTCCTTCTATCACCTTACAAAACAACAATCTTTACTGACAACAAAATTGTGAAAGCTTACGAAATGAAATTGTATATCCCAACGTCCTTGATTGAATTGATAATGATCTCATCAACCTGTCAAAAGTTGCAAACATACATGAGAAATTTATACCATTGTTATATTATCCAGTAAGAGTGCATCCATATTACATGCATATCATGTATATATACCGAGTGTATGATCTCCAAGGAATTTCCTTCATTAACATCACCCAAAATGAATACAACTAAGCTAGGACCAAGGAATGGGTGCCTCTTAAGAACTCCTCGAGGAACACTCAAGATTTCTCCTAGTTTTCACACCTATTCATATCTATAACCATAAATTTGAGATTGCCATTACTTAAATCAGTCCTAAAAATAAATTTAAAAAAAAACACTATATTATCATAAAGTAATTAATAAGTGAACATAAGTAGACAATAAATAAAAGGTTTAAATGAGATAGAGCTCATTTTGAAAATCCACTTAAGAGGTTCAATTAGTTTCATAGTCATTTTCTCTAGGAAACCCCCAACATTATGATGGCTCTTGATTGTGTGAGAGTGATTTCTCCCACTCCCAGGTGGTGGACACAAATCAACCACATTTGGGTACATAGTGCCTTAGACCAAGAATTTTGGCTTCCTTCCCAATTTTTTTCCAAATATATAGAAAAATCATCAAAAAATGTGGAAGAACTCTCCATCTATAATCTTCTGTTTTATTACAAATCTGTTACTCCTTTGAATTTATTAAGAAAGCACTTCGTTGCATTAATGCAAGTCACAAGTAAATGAAGATTACTATTAAACATGGCCATTACACGCTCTCTCTCATTATACCTAAAAAAATCCAACAAAATAGTATCAAAGCACAAGAATCGTGTGCTCCCACCCAATGTGTCAATTGAAAACCATTCGTACTAATCTCTACTGACTTACACTCAATATCACATTATAACATAGATTTACAGAACAATTACATATAACTTGCTTTAATACTTTTCATTAATTTCTACTAAATTATAATCTCATCTCACAGATAAAGCACAATCTTCCAAAACATGTATGCATTGAAAGATGCCTTTTTAGCTCACCTAAAAATCCATTGTCCACATAAACATAGTGAAGCTTGTCTCTGATTTATTTATGTATAAGAGTTGCTACAATTGTCAAGTCCACACTACTTGACAATGCATAGATGGAAAGATCCACTAGTCCTACCAATCCTTTAATTGTTAGAATTCCTTCTTCTAGCACATCCTCAAGTTTCTAGTCATATATGATGCCACAAACACTGAAATAAAATGTCATATCATTTCCATCCCAGGCATTGAATGGGTCACTTGCGGTACATGTTCTAAAACTTGGTGAGAATAATGTTTGATTACCCAAAAAAATAATTTTATAATGGAAACACATTGATTTTTAAAAGGAAAAGGCACTCATGCATATTATAACATTATGATAATTAGTTGAGCATCAAAGACATATAATTATATTATAAATGTAGTTTGTAGGAAAGGAAGATGATACCAATTGCAAGCAATCTCTCTAAAGAGGCTTTGGACAAGTGTTTAGTTCCATGTGTGATTACATGTAGAGCATTGATTAATGGATATTCTTAAAGAGGCAATATAATAGAGCAAGCTTTTGAATTTCTTCATCAAATGATAGGATTTTGAATTATGCCAGAAGGATGGGAGATGCAAGCAAGATTCTAGAATAAATGTTTGAGGGGGATTAACTACTTGGTCTCAATATCGACAGTAGTTTACACTTCAAATATTGCATATGATTCATTTCTTTGGATACTAAAATCATTGGCTGGGCCAGAGCTTGATGTCTCATATACTGTCATCAAAACACTTTATCATAAGAAAGATACAAGAAGTAGTACATATGACAAGTCATCGCAAGTATTGCTTCAATTCAATCAATCAACAAGAATAAAGAGGATCATTGTACAAAAGTATAGTTGACTAGAACATTAATTCTCCAATTGTTTCACAACTTGGCCATCAAGTTGGGGATATCCATCCCAACGAGCTCAACAACATCTTCCCTTAAATCAATGTCAACAACAAAAGTAGTAGATCCAAATATTTAAATGTAGAGAATGGGAAAGCCTGATGAGCAATGAGGCAACCATATACCATCATTCAAAAGAGCTTAAAAAGGATCAACAACCACAAATAAACAAGACTTCTAACCAGGCTTGCACAAGAGGCAGAGAAAAGAGTAATAATATATATGTATGCATATGGTAGAGAATATATATACACACACACACATCTCTCTCTCTCTCTCTCTCTCTCTCTCTCTCTCTCTCTCTCTCTCTCTCTATATATATATATATATATATATATATATATATATATATATATATATACACACACACAGATGTATACATACATACATACATATATGAGCGTGTGTGTGTGTATGGAAGGGGTTACAATTTCTATGGTGCCTCAACCATAATGAGAAAAGTTGGCACAAAAGATCACTACTACACCTCATGAGGAACTATTAAATGTCTCTAAGGAATATACACTCTTTTCTTATGTCCTATCTTATGGAAAAAGATGATGCAAGGGAAAAGGCCAAATCACAAACAACTTCAAGGGAGCTTGTTGAAACACCTAATCCAAGTCATTATACCTTAAACTACCATATGGACCATGTCTCGGTGCCCAACAATAACATGGGCCCATTGGAGGAGGTATACAATTCAAGGAAGTTATTGTCGAGAAAAATCCATTTGAATATTAAAAACTGGAAACAAAGAAAATGTTTTCATATTATATGAAATCTAACTGACCTGTCCTTAGGTGCTCTGTTCTTGCATGCAAATGGTTTGGCAACAAAATTCTTCACAATATAAACTCAATGTACATGTTAATAATAATAGAAAACACACTAAATGCATTGGTATCAATAATTCAAGATATAGACCAACTCCTCCTTGAAGTTCAAATCATATTTTTTATCCTTCTCCGTGTAAAACTCAATAGCAACAACATCCAGGCCAATAATAACCTAGCAATATATCATTTTATGAGTTTTGACCATATAGGTAATTAACCACAACATAGTAGTCAATTAAAGGTTCGAAATGGAAAAGATTAAAACTTAAAAGAAGGCAAAGCTTGCTAGCATAGCCTGCTTTCCCAATGGCAATCTTCAATATTTCCAACCCTTATTTATTCTCCTGCATTTAATGAAATAACATTCAATACACTTACAATAACAGAAGCAAGAATTCCATTCATTTTGAAATTCACTCTTAATTTCAACAAAGAAGCACCTAGATGTTTGGACCAAAGGCTCCTCCATCTCCGACATTTGTGGCATCTTAACCATACTTCTTCTTAATTACAACGTGACAGATCCACAAATAGTTTAGAAATTTTTTAAAAATTGCCAAAAGAGATAATTATTAAGGTAGGAACAATAAAAGTGGATTATGCACATATTCTCAATACATTTAGTGTTCAAGCCTTATTGATCAAACAAACAATACAAAAAAATGATGTTGAGATGTTGAAGGATCATCAACATGACTTCAAGTGATGGTAAACTTTTGAAGCCATCTGCATGGCCTCTTTAAATGAAGAAGCTCCAACATGTAGAATCATAAACTCCTGCATTACCAAGATCATTTACGATCATACTAAGTGATAAATTTCAATATCTACTATCTATTCTCAAAAGTCGAATTGTGAACACTTAAATATCTAACAAATGAAGGTGATGATTCCATTACATGCATGCTTGGATCCCATTATTCTTCTATGTCTTTTCTTTCCAAACTATGGTTGAGATCCCAAGATTAAGCAAAAGGTTTTCAAAATTAAGGAAGATACAAGAGAAACATATTTCTCTTATATATCTAGATGCTTAACAAACTTGTCTCTAAAGGTTTTGATGATTTTCCCATTACTCTTCTCTGTCTTTTCTTTCCACACTAATTGACATAGAAACAATTGATATATACTACTAGTAACTAAACCCAAAAATAAAAATAAAAATAAAAATAAAAGGCCCACTGCAGTAAAGGGGCAAGATTCGAACTTGAGACTTGATAAAATAATCTAAAACACATACAAGAATAAAATTCACAAGATTTTGACTTAATCACCTTAACAAACTTGCATTCTTCCACATAATAGTTAAACGTTGAGTTAATTAACTCAATACAATGAAAAACGAGCATCCTTAAGCAAACATTCATACTGGGTGTCGCAGAGAAGCTTTTACTTGCAGGGATTAGATATGTGTGCTTTGAATGGACTCTAAAATTTATTAAATGTCTCCTAAGGTTTCAACTAAAGGACAATATTAATAATAAATAAGGTTTCAGGTATCAACCATTATAAATGGCCATTCCATGAAGATGGTTTGCAGTCTGCACCTTTAAGAACCGATCCTCCAAAATTGAACACATCTTCTTCATAGTAGTATCCCACATAAATAGTTGAAGCACCTGGAGCTGAGGATCCTGAGGCGCTCCAAGAACCGGGCTTTGGCTCCAAGAACTGGGGTCGAGCTCCAAGATCATGATCGGTGCACAATTTGGTCTCTGGGCAGTACGGAGAATAATTAGTTAGGGAGGGCCGATGTGCCCGGTTGGTGGTCGACGATGCAGGCTCTGAGCAAGCTCGTTGTTGAAGGGATCTTCTCCATTGACGCTCTTCGCAGCCAGCGACGAGGCCTTCAAGGAATTGTATTCGAGTCCATGGACGCGAGTCGCTTTCTTGTTTATCACACCGTGAAGGGCCTCTTCTCATCTACTGATCTTGCCGCGCTACTCGTTGGGACAAAGCTCCATATCATTCTTCCAGGCAATCTAGAATCGATCAGTATTTGAGGGAGGCGCTCCAAGAATGGGGGTCGAGAGCTTCGGCTCTCGATCTTTATTTCTAGTTGAAATGGCTTCCAGTTGCAGAATTGACAGCGCTGTGCGTCATGGCGGAGGCGGATCTGGTGCGTCGAGGCTTCAACAATTTTCGCTGCTGAGGGTTTTGGTCGAGATCGGTGGGCTTCCCAATCCGGGGTCGTGGGCTTCGATTTGTGCTACTGCCCCTGAATGGGTTTGCTGGTTTCAATCCGAGCAATTGGCGGAGGTTTTGACGGAAGATCTGTTCGCAGAGTTTCTTGGTGGCTTCAGTCTGCAATGTAGGGCGGGCTGCATTGGCTTAAACAGAGTCGGTGCTCCCCACTCTGCAATGTTCTTGGAGGCCATGGCGGCTACCTTTTCTTGTTGCGTGTGCCTTTGGGCAGACAATCGGGTGGACGGATTGGTCTCTGATCTTTTTTGCCATGGAGATGCTGCAATTGATGGGGCCAAAGATCAAGAATGATCATCATGAGCGGCATGCTGCTGGTCGAATGGCTCCTTCATGATATGTTTGATTTTGCTGAGAAAGATCGCCTGCCTTATATGGCAGTGATGGTGTCTGTTGATATATTCTTGCGTGGCGACCCGTTTTGCTCCTTCGGGATCCCTGCGGCGGCGACGGCATTTCAGAGGCGGTGGCCTTTGCTTTTGGCAGTATGTCTGATCTCAGATTTTTGTGACCTGTCTATTGATTTGGGTTGTGATATCCATATTTTGGGACAGTTTTGTAATTTTTACAGTTACAGTTTTGTAATTTGTTTTTGGTTATGACAATATGCGACAGCAAATATGTGACAATGTAGGGATCCTAGTGATCCTCTTACATGTGCAGATGTAATTTTGTTCTATTTTGAAATAAAATTAAGAATTTTTTCCGAGGAAATTTTGTCCGAGGAAAAAAAGTAGTATCCCACATACCCTAAACCTTGAAACTAAATATCAACCCTCCTCCCACCCATTGAACTGGTTGTTCCATGATAAAAACCCAACAATATACACAAAAAAGAATCTAGTAACCCTCAAGAAAATGTTGCACATAAGTAATATGGAAATTAGAGTTGAGATCTAGAGGGGCTCGAACTCTGGCTAGTAACATTCGGATCACAGTCTCCAATAGAAGATAGTGGCGAGAATATGTGAACATCCAATGTGTTGTTTGAAACTGCATGCTAGATAGAAACATAAATTGCATTTAGAACCTAATGAGTAAACCCGAATTTGACTAGGGGCATAAGTAGAATCGTGTCTACAAATCATCGTGAAATGAGTAAGCACGTCATGGGGGTTGTAGGATGTAGAGAACTGGTTTAAGAAATTGAGAATCAAATAGACACATGGCATTTTTTCATTTGATTGATAGACGAGGAATCTTGCAACAGTGCCAGGAAACAATATCTCATTGAATAAACGCTTTCGATGTAAATGTTATCATTTTTAATTATCATAAATTTATTATAAATGTTGATCAATAAATGTAAAAGAAGATAATAGATATTATATATATATTTGAAAACAGTTTTAACAAGATTCACTAGTGAGGCAACTTATCCCTGCCAAAGGTGAAAGCATCTTCACCGAAGGCAACAATCCTCTAAAAACATTGTCATGTGGCAGCAGGGGTAACCCTCAACGACCATTAGAAATAATGAATCTTCCATAAATGCATTGGATGAGGAAAAGGTTCAAGGCATTAACGTAGGGATATTTTTTTATAGACAGAAACGGTTTTGTTTTTTTTTAATTTATAGGCCGGCAAAACAGCTGCTGGGTACTTTAACATACAGAGACTTCATCTCATTCATTCACAGTTCCTATAATTAGGCAATGTAGTAGAATTCCAGAAGGAAGACAACTCGTTTATTGACAGAGTGTTATGCATATTAGATGTCGAAGGGAACATGCTTGCAACAGATAAACAGAGTATGAGACGGGGGAGTTCCAGCAGCTTAGTCCTTATCATCATTCGTGGTCGGAGCTTTGGAGCAGGTGAACCTCTTTCTTCCAATCTCTCCTCCAGTGACGGACCCGGATTTGAGCGAGGCCATCCTTGAGAAAGGAAGACTGTCGCTTGACCTCAAAGAGATATGCGCATTGCAGAATGAAAAGATGCTCATTCGGCGCCTCTTTTAATTTCAAATTATTCACGAGTATTTGCCAATCCGGAGAGGAAGGGACAATAATAAAGATGACTATGGGATCTTACTTTGAGACGTTTTGTCATGACAGGTGCCAGTCCAAAAATTGACGAGCTGAGATGAGGCGGTGGATTTGATTCTTTTGTCAGGGAAGGCTCATCGGTTCTTGTGAAGTTTGTTGTTCCAGCCAGACAAATACTCCACCAACGTTAAGGAATGACGCTAGATGAGATGGTCCCATAGATTGACAGAAGGCTCTTGCCCAGGAGCATACCTCTGTTGGCTTCTAGATTTGGCATTGCATTTAGGCCCCTTAAAACATGAAAGAAACTGGTTTTTTGAAATTTGGAGTCTCCAAATCGATTTTCTTGAGTATGGAGGAAAGATGCACCTAGGACGGCTGGCAATTTGAGATTACTGCCTGAATGATTATCCTCAAGTCTCCAAAGACAACTAACAACTGGAGATTTTTGCTTCGAGCTAGTTTAAGACCCTGCCAAAGTGCGAGAGCATCTGCTTTGTTATTGGTCTCCTGGCCTAGCCCCTAGGAAAAACTAATAGCTCTACTTCCATTAGAACTTATGATCACTCCCCCTCCTCCAGCTGCTCCAGGATTCCCTTTGGAGGCTCCATCAAAGAACAGGTAGTGGTCCTCCAAGGACGATCTCCATTTGATGAATTCTTGCTCTTCCAATCGAATTTCCCATGTGGTAGGCAGCGAAGGTTTGGGGGTCGGTCTGAGCTGGTGATCTGGGACTAGCTCATTCAGCCACTGATCTTCTTCACCTTCGAGTTCCCTTGTATTTCTAAGCAAAGCTTTAGCTTCCAAAGCTTCTCCCATCATGGCTCTGACTTTATTCGCTACCCTAGAGGAACTGCACCTTTGATCTCTGAATATTCCATTATTCCTCTCCAGCCACATTTTCCAGCACGTGAATTTTGGAATCCACATCCAACAGGTCTTCAGAAGCTTTTTTTTGTTGAGGCAGAACATGGATATAGAGGCCCAGTTATTTAGCATATCTTGGAGATTGTTTAGCAATTCAATTCTGTTCGGTCTCAACTTCAACACTTCACACCAGGTTTCTTTTGCAAATGGGTAGAGAATGAACAGATGCTCAGTATTTTCTTCTTCGTCCAAGCACAGGGGGCATCTCGAGGGGCCTTCCCACCCCCTTCTCTTTAGATTTTCACAGGTTAGAATGCTTCTATGTGCCAAAGTCCACGTGAAGAAATCAATCTTAGGAATGGAGGTAAAGGTCCACATGGATTTCCATTGTGCAGGGTCAGGTGGGGCATACAGGATTGCTTGGAGCGTGTAATACCCTTCTGCAACTGAATACTTGCTGGAGGTGGAGCCCCAACCTCTTTTATCTTTTGCTGAGGCCTTTAGTAGAGACTTCCCTTGGAGCAAATCTATAAGGTTTCTGGCTTCTGTTTCGAGGTTTTCAAGGTAACCCCTTAGATCCCAAGATTCTCAGCTTCTTTCTTCATCATCTCCCCAACTGGAAATGTCCCACAGGGTGTTGAGATTTATGTTCTGAAGCCACTCTTTTATATTCTCCAGCTGGCTATGCTGATTCAGAGGTGGGTAACCAAGGATCTGATTGTCCCATATTCTTTTGGATTTGCCATTTCCTGGGATCTAGTACAACTTATCTTTAAAAAGCTCCAGAGCTCTTCGACACAGCATGAAAATTGGTGACCCTTTAAGGACTCTTGGCATTAGATCTAAACATTTGGTCCACTTCCCTTGGAAGTATTTCTTCCACAACACTCGCTTGCTCCAGGAGGATTTACCTGAGACAATGTTCCACAGTAGTTTGGAGCCCAATGCTAAGTTTTGGCTGGCTATATCCCGAATTTGAAGGCCTCCTTCCAGTACTGGCTTTTTTACTTTGTCCCAATTTACTAAATGAAGATTTCTCTCGTTTTGTTTCCCCCCTTCCCATAGGAATCTTCTTAACAGCCCATCCAATTTGTTGATGAAGGTTTTGGGGGCCAGCAGGATTGAATTTTGATAGATAGGGAGGCTTATTAAAACTGACTTCATCGGCACTACCTTTCCTGCTATGTTTAACCAGTTGGCTCCCCACACTTGAATTCCAGCTTTCACTTTGTCCAGGAGGGGCGTCCAGTGAGCAAATTTGGAGTTGTTTTTGAAGATTGGGATTCCTAAGTATTTAAAGGACTCCCAGGAAATAGTCCCTTCCATGTCTAAAATTCTGGTAATTTCCCCCATATCCCTGTTGGAGCAGTTCCACCCATAGATCATGCTTTTTTTATAGTTTATCATGCTTCCAGAAACCTCTTTGTAAATGTCTAACTCCCATTTGAATTTTCTTGCAGTATTCACGCTTGCACCTCCCAGTAGCAGAGTGTCATCTGCGAATTGTGCATGGTTGATATCTTCAACATTATGAGCCATTCTTAGGCCTGAGAGAGTCTGGATCTGCTGAAAGTGTCCCAGTTGGAAGCTGAGCACCGAAGCTTGGATGGCATAGAGGAGGGGAGACAAGGGGCATCCTTGTCTCAATCCTCGAGAGGCCTGAAAATAGTTCGTTGATCGTCCATTCACCAGAGGAGCGATCCAA
The DNA here is from genome assembly GCA_001517045.1 of Pseudotsuga menziesii. Classification (NCBI taxonomy): domain Eukaryota; kingdom Viridiplantae; phylum Streptophyta; class Pinopsida; order Pinales; family Pinaceae; genus Pseudotsuga; species Pseudotsuga menziesii. Next base: position 258,089 of record LPNX011063078.1, read on the forward strand.
GGAGAGGCAATGCAGGCTTTCACCCAATTTGATAAGTTTTTGGATAATTCGAATTTCTCCATGACTATGAACAGAAAATCGTGTCGAACTTTGTCAAAGGTGTTGGCAAGATCTAACTTGATAACCATGCCTTTCTCTTTTCTCTGAGAACTTGAATGAATGGCTTCTTGCACCAGTACGAGATTGTCTAGGATCTTGTGCCCTTTGATAAAACCTCCTTGGTTCTTTGGGATGATAGCAGGGAGGATTTTTTTGAGCCTTAAGGCTATTACTTTGGTGATTATTTTGTAACCTGTGTTGCAAAGGGAAATTCACTGGAATCCACTGAAGTTACAAGCATCTTTCTCCTTTGGAATCAGGGCTAAGAAAGCTGAGTTGGTGCTACCACCAATCTTGATACACATTTGTGATTTCCTTACCATTTTCAGCAAGTCATCTTTAATGGTTGTCCAACAGGCTTTGAAAAACCTTGTTGTGAATCCATCAGGACCGGGAGCCTTGTCTGCCTCCATGAGATCTAGTGCTTTTTTAATCTCTTTCAAACTGATCGAGGCTGTTAGATTCATATTCTCCTCTTCAGAGACGAGCTGGGGGATATGGTCGAGGGGATAGGAGTTTACATCGATGGGATTTTCTTCAGGGGCAGTGTACAAATCCTTGTAGAAGGAATGGGCAGCTTTTTTGATCCCTTCAAAGTCTTTAATCTTTTGCTCTTGGTGTTGTATTTCTTTAATAGCTTTGAAGTGCTTGCGGGCTTCAGCTTGTTTGTGAAAGTAGCTCGTATTTTTGTCTCCAGCTAACAACCAAATGCTTCATGACTTTTGCCTCTAGTTTTCCTCTTCCAATCTGCACTCTTTATGGAGATATTTTTGAAAGTCAACTTCAGTGGTTAACAAGGATTGGGTAACTTCGGACTCCTCCAAGGCCATCTGGCAAGTCTCAAGGGCTTCCTGCACCTCAATCCTTCTGGTGGAAGGGGATTTTAGAGACTTGGCCCAGCATTTCAGATCTTTTTTGAGGCCTCTTAATTTTTCTTCCCAGACAAAGAAGGGAGAACCTTGAATTTGTCTATTCCAAGCCGAGTTGACTATATCCTGGAAGCCGTCTTGTTGGATCCAAAGGGGGTTGAATCTGAAAGGGATTGGACCTAAATTTTTATCTAAGGAAAGTTCCAATAGGATAGGCTTGTGGTCAGAGACATAGTTTGGCAAGATTTTTGACAAGGTCGAGAGACCAAAAGTTATAAAAGAGGACTGGATTAGAAATATGTCTAGGCGAGCTGCAATATGCCTAGGACCCAAACACTTGTTTGACTAGGTGTATTTCCCTTGGGTGGGCTTGATGTCCTCTAGCTCCCAATCTAGAATGATATCCTCCACCCATTCTCTAGTTGGATCTCTGACAGGGGAACCACCTTTTTTTTCATTGGCAGCTAGAGTTAGATTGAGATCTCTTGCAATGATTACATTCTCTGGGTTGTGCGTGCTAAGGAAGGACTTTAATGTGTCCCAATAGGATCTTTTTTCTGAAAATAAAACCGAAACATATAAATTAAACAGACTTACTTGATGGCTTGACTCTTTATGGAGAAGCTTGGTGAAGATCCAATGCATGTTGCTTTCTTCAGATGTTAGCTCGAACTTGAAGGTGTCCCAGTAGGTGGCAATTCCTTCTGATGCTCCTCTTGAACTTACTGCTCTCACTTGACCTTTTTTCCAAAACACTTTACTAGCTTGGAGGAGGATAGCGTCCTCCAACTTTGTCTCCTAAATGAGAAGAACTTTGGGATTATACAATCTCACAAGGTCTTTTAAGGCTTCTTCTTTCATATTGCTCCCTAGACCTCTGCAATTCTAGGAGACGTATTTCATTATTTACCTTGGGAGGATGTGGCTCCTTTTGGAGCTGAGCCGAGCTTTTTTGTGGATCTGGTACTTATCATTCCTTTGAGCGTATGTTGGGAACCTTGGAGCACATCTAAATAGGTTTTTTTCCTCTCTCTCTTTTTTCTTGGTCTTCCGACCCCTTATGGTTTTTATTGGTGTAACTTGGGAGCTACTTGATTCGGTTCCACCATCTTCTGAGACCTCCTCTGATTCTGATCCCAGGCTGATGTGCTCTTCTTCTGCATCTTTCTCCTTAGCTTTTTTTGGGTTCCTTTTCTTGAGTGTATTCAGTCTCTTGCACTTCTACGGTTTTAGCATTTTCCCAAGAGGTTGATCCTTCTTTCGGTGCATCCTTATTAGCTGGTTTGGACTGGAGTTTCTCCGAGTGACCTGTGCTTTTCTTCTCAGTAGGTTTCGTGGCTGCTTTATTTTTTTTGACCTTCTGCCAACCTTCTCCTTCCTATTTGTCTTCTAGTTGGGCCTTTGGACAGTTTCTTTGGATATGGCCATGTTCGTGACAATTTCTGCATTTGAACGAGAGTCGCTCACAGTCCAGCTTTTGGAAATGGTGTCAGTCACCCACCTTGAGCTTTACAGCTTCAGGCAACCCAGCTTCCAGATCGACTTTGACACAGATCCTTGCACATGTGTACTGAGCTTTGTTATCGGCTTTATCTATGAATCGACCTAGCCCATTTCCAATATTTTGGAGAGATTGAAAGTTCCAGCAATGAATCGATAAGTTGGGTAGCCAGACCTAGACTGGGACCTATTTTGGGACAACCACTGTGGGATCAAAATCGGGCGTCCATCTGTTGAGGTACAAACCTTGGGTCCCCATGAAGTATGGACTGCTTCTGAAGATTAGATCTCGATCTTCCTTGGAGATGAATTCGAAAATGAAGAAGCCCCTTCCCACTGCATAGCAAGTCACACCATTTTTGAGTTGGGGCCTTCAGTTTCTTTGAATCCAATCATCGGTTGTTCTCGCAGAAGCCCACAACCCCATAAACTACCCGACCAGACCTCTTTCAGCTAAGGTCAGGGCGATTTTTATGGGTTCTTCTGGCAGGTCAATTTCCGGTATAGCATCAAGCTTCTTTATGAATTTCAGCACTGAAGGAGCCGCCGAATTCTTTCCAAACGGATCAATAAGGTGCCTAAAGGCCTCTCTGGTAGAGAACGGTGGGGTGGGAGGTGGCTCCCCACCCCCTGGCGCACTCATGATTGTTGGTTGTTGCAACCTCTCAATCGCACATGAGGAATCCTAGCGGCTCGCTCAACTCACGTTTTCCCTCTCCTTCTTTACCAGCATTGACGTAGGGATATTACTCAAACTTGGATCAATAACTTAACCATGCAACAACTTGTTGATGGCAATACACTTGTGAGTCCAACTTGAATCACAAAGTTTCTAGCCCTTGGAAGTTAACGTCAATAAAACTATTGATGGAATTGTTATTCATAAGTGAAATCAATGGCATGTTGGGCACACCCACCATGTTTCAAGTCGCAAGAGGCATGAAGCGGATGATCCAAGAGCGAATCCTGAGGGATTTTAATAGAATAGCCCTTGTATTGAAACATTTTAACCAAAGGAAAGTGCTTGTGATTATTAGTTCACCCTTGGAGGGAAAATAATTATGGTGCCTAAAATATTAAGGCCAATTGTAATGCTTTCGAGGTTAAAAAGAAGCATTTAACAAAAAACAACAAACTATTTTGGGTGAAATTTTGTGTTTTTGTTGTTTTATCTATCCAACTTTCATAGGTTTTTGTCAACTTTGATTCATACCGTTAACCAAACCAAGCATGGTTGCTTTGGTTCAAGAACAACCTTGTTACTTTAGAGTATATATTTGTGCAATTAATTTTTAAGGGTTTTAATTAGTTTATGAATATGCTCCTTGTGTAATTTGTCAAAAAGTAGTATCTCTCCCCTTTTCTGCGGCTTTATTTTCCCTTAGAGCATCTCAAAGGGCACACCTTTCAACTATTAATTCTTGCACATGATCTAGGAACTAGGAATCAAAATCATCAAAGAATTATTAACAAATTACTCATGAATTGGCAATAATCGGAACCAAAATAGGTTTCCT